>BMAO01010521.1:0-124917 GCA_019973975.1 Trichonephila clavata | reverse complement strand
TTTTACTGAAGAAATTGGCAGAGAACATTCAAGGAACTTATTGCACAAAACACATTAACTTCGGGCCTATCCCTTTCATGCTCCAGGATGGCATAAAGATCTTCCGACCCCAAAATAATACCTATAGCCCTCTGTGAATAAACTTAGATATATATTCCTACTAATTTAACTTTAAATGGGTTAATTTTATTTAATATTTTGAAAGTTCTTAACTATCAAAATAGCCAACTAATTTGTAGACACCCTGTATATCATCTATGGAAAAATAGAAGGTTGGTTCCAGTTTTATAAAAATCAGCAAAAGTAATACAATAACCATGCCTCATCATGAAGGAATTTTAAAAACGATATTTCATAAATATTGAGTATGGGCTTTTTCTCCTTGTAGAGTAACATTAATAATGTAGCTATAGATGCCAGATCAGTCCCAAACCGCTTGTTTGAAAGTTGGTTGGAGATTCAAGTACCAGTTTAATAATCTCCTCGCCATGCATTTTTTTTTTTAATTTTCTTATTCTTTCAAGTATTTTTTTTCATCGTGATTGGTATCGTGAGCTCGATTTCTTAATATTCGCCAAATAGACAAAAATAGCATTCCAATATTAGGGAATTCAAGCAACAAAAATCTTATTTTTATTTATCTTATTAAAAAAAGTTTGACTTTGTGTCGATAGTGTTAATCAAAATAAATCGTGTAAAAAGAGAAGTTTTCTGATTCGTGTTGTATCAAAATTGTGTAAAAGTTTGTGTAAAAAGCCGAAATGGGGTACAAATATGTATATTCCTTAATAGAAATTTATTTTACCCACTGAATTATTTTTTGCATAAATCTTCTATCTAAAAACCTGTAACTATATATTTTTCTCAGTTCTTTTTTAAAAAATAATATATTTCTTCTAAATCCAAATGGCGCTAATTTGATTTAAGAACAAAAAAGAGCCTCCTTAGAGATGCCAAATAGTCTTCTCCTAATGGAGGAAAACTTTTATTGAGCTTTGGGCATTTACTGATATTTCTTTAGTCTCATTAGCTTTTCTTAATTTCTTATAAAAATCGTACAGATAATACAACCCTGGAATACTATATCTTTTTTTAAATGTAGTTTTTCTAAATGTAATTAATTTTTATAATGCATTGGAACACATAGTCTAAATAGTTTAAGGAGTTTTATCAATAAATGAAATAAATTTAATCGTTAGAGAAATTTTTCGAATTATATTATGCAACGGCTTCGTGCTCATTTTTAAACTAAATTTCATTGCTATGCTTTTATTCCAATTTTGTATGACTTTTTTTTTTTTTTTGTGAAATTAATAAAGGTGATATAATTTATGCTCTAGATGTTAAAAGAAAAAATGTTTTAAAACATCGCAAATAAATATATAATAAATTCCTTCAAAACAGTATGAGATTTAATATATATCATCATGCAGATTTACATGTTAAGGTTCAGTACAAAATAAATAATAATATATCTTAATATATGTAAAATTAATAATATGTAATTTAAGAACAATTGTTGTTTTATATTTTTTTCGTCTGCATCGCGGTACTTCGTCGTTAGAATTTTCATCATTAAGGTCATCTTCTGAGAGCCAACCGTCTTCTAAATGGTCCAAGTAATCTTCAATGTCCTCTCTCTTCTAAATTTCTCTTAAAAAAACATAAAAATAAACATATTTAAAAAAAATTGTTTTTTTCGTCATAAATCAGAAGTGAAAAACCGCGTAGTGATGAAAATTTCTCTCACGTGGTTTTGGAATAATTATTTAGGGCATTCGATATAAATGGCACAGAAAATACATAAACACAAAAAAACAACCTATTTTCCATTCATTATCGCTATTATTATTTAAAAAATCTCAGATTAGACGTAAAAAAATATTTTCAAAAATCGCACGTTTCTTCAAACCATAACAAACAGTGAATGTCATCAGCTATAATGATTGTGACGTTTGCTTTTTTTTTTTTTTACAGCTACGTTCCTTATAACGCAATAGTCGTGAAAAAAGTTGCCAACAAAAACCAATTAACAGTACATATGCCATAAGAACAAAATTTTGTTCCTAACTGTTATGTTGAAAATTTCCATCATCATGACAAGAAGGGTTAAATGAAAACCTCGCATTGTGAAAGAACCGCGATTTATGCAAATGATTATCACTATTCAAGTGAAATTGTAGGAATATGAGAGTAGGATAGAAGTGAGAGGAATAAGACTGCGTTTTTATACAATAATATTGTGGTCTGGTCAGTTTAACAAGAAAGGATTCAGTGCGCATGTGCCAAACTATTAAGTCTATTGCAGCGATACTCAACCCGCGGGCCGTATGTGCCCCGGTGATGGCCCGTTCCACTGACGAATTCAATTATTTAAGAGCAATGCATCAAAAGTTTAGCGAGAAATTCTATAAATCTAATAACCAAATATATCAATTTTATTATCGATGTCATTATGATACTTCTTTTTGTCGTACATTTTTTTCAACTCTTTTGTAATTTAATCGGTTAGTGAAAACAAATAACAGAGTAGGAGCGACCATTTTATGGGCGAAACTTATTTTTACCTAACCCTTAAGTCTTCCAAGCGAAAATAATCAAAAGAATATATATTTTTTTCAAGACGATTGGGATATTGACTATTTCAATGAGAAAAACAAACATGGATCAACAACTTGTTTGATTTGTCGTTAAAATGTTACATTTAAAAAATGTAATTTTGTTCGTCTCTATACTACTAAGCACAAATCTTTCAATGGCTCTTTTTCTAGAGGAAGTCTCTCTATAGACGAGATAAATTGGCTTTCTCAATAAAATCTTTGCGGCCACAATGTATCAAAAAAAAATTATCGAAGTACATGACCGCTTTGTTTTTATGGCAGTCGAATGCAAACAAGGGGCTTGGGATTATTAATAAAAGGATATCAAAATTCCCCCATATAACTGTGTAAAAAATGCATGAGACCTATTTTTTGTGAGTTGTTTTTGATAGAGTTCAATATAGTTTTAAAATAAAATCCAAAATTATGAGTTTTAATATTTAGATAAATTTTGTTCGTTGTAAATGTCCTTGATCTTATAGCGACCTGCCCCTCTCAAGAATCCTCATATTACGACCCACGTGAAATACTTTCCATGTGTATGTGGCTTTGCGGAAAAAAGGTTGAGTACCCCTGGTCTATCGTTTTAGAGATCACAAGTTAATTAATTATTATTATTGTTACCATTATTTTTTTAGAGACGAGTTAAGTTAAACTCCTCCACATATATAATTTATTTTGATGATGATCAATCCACAAGATTGAGCAAATTAGTTAAAAGTTTCATCTGACCGTTATTGAATAAATATGTTCCTTACCAATGAAGTATATTCACTTCATTATTAGGAAAAAAACATCTCAATGATATCAAAATACAGTGAAAATCTCTTTAACACAAAACTGAAGAGACTGGGATATTTTTTATTGTTGAAGGATGTTGCAAAAAAATCCATATATCAACAAGATTAAGTTTATAATAGTTAATTTTATTTATGTAATTATGTATATATGCGTATATTTAATAAAAATCAAGGAAACAATGACATTCACAAGAGCCCAAAGAAATTTAATACAAAATTTTCAAACTTTTTAAGAAACAAAACGTTTAAACGGATTTTTTAGCATCAAATTGTCAACAAATTGTTCAATATCGATTTGTTCCATTTTTATATTTATTTCACTATTGAAATGTACGTTTAAATAACTAAGCATACTTTTCATGGCGATGTAGGATCAGGAGATGCATTATTCATTTCATTTTCATCGCCAGAATCTGAATCAATTACATATTTTAAGCTTTGAAAAAAATCCAAAATGTCTCTCTCTGCCATAATTGGCACTGTACACACGTTATTATCATCTACTGCAATGAATTCTTCCGATAACCCAAAAGGACAATCCAGTCCTACTGGTGTTTTCCGTATTTTGTTCATTCCCAGAAGGGAAAACTTTTCGTGTTAAGCTATTTTCGTTTCATGTTAAGAGAAGAAAATGCATGAAAATACATAGTACTTTGATGGACATTTTCATTATTTCGTGTTAACTGACTTTTTGTCTTAAACGTTTTCACGTTAAACGTATTTTACTGTAGTCTCTTTCAAAAGATTGGGCTTTTGTTTTGTCTAATAAATATATATGCTTTAAAGCACTTAGATTGCGACGTTTTGATCTGATAAAAAAATCTGTTAGAGATTTTAGTAAGTTTAAAAATTAGAACTATACAAATATTTATATTTTACGTATTAAGACTTGAAGAGCAGTTTGTGTGAATCAAATATAAGCAATAGTATTAAGGGTTGCGGCACGTCCATAGGAGCCCAAGTCAAATTGCGCAAGTTTATGTACCTTTTCCCCAGAAATTACTTACTTCTAATGAATAAAATTTTTAAAGTTGGTTATGTGTACTATCAAGGAAATTTTAAACAATTGTTTAGCCTTTTTGTTAAAAATTAAAGTAATCATGAATTTTTTAGAAAATGTCCAATTTTTTTCGCTAAAATTTAGTTTCAAAAAGCCTTATCTAAAAACATTTGCTAGATGTATCTAATTCCCTCGATTAAAATGTGTAAATATGTTAAAAATATGCTCACTGTAAATTTGAGGATTGTATAATTATAGTTTTTGAGAAAAAGGTAAAAAAAGCCTTTACTTTTTTTTTTTTTGTACTTTCCAGAAGTATATGCAGCATTTTTTTACCCTTTGTGTGCTCCTACAAAAAACTTCTAATTTTCCTTTTTTTTTTTCATTATTTTTAACAATTTACTCTTTTTTTTTTTTTTTTTTTGAGATCTCAAGATGTTTTCGTTGGGCTGCACGAATCTTGCGTATATCTAATTTTTAGAGCATGACGCACAGTTATAACTTGGTTCAGTACCACAATGTTTTTAGATCATTAATTTTACCACATGACTCATAATGAGCTACGCAGTAGCCACATTTACCCCTAATTTCAGAATTTTTAATTCCACAAATATGGGTTTTGGAATCACTGACATATGGTGTCATTAACTGACTCATTTGAGGGGAGGGGCGTTCTGAGTCTTTCCATGTAAATATTTTCTTAATAACATAGTCTAGAATTGGCTTCATTTAATTCATTATGGTTGTAGCACGTGTGTATGGCTTTATGATCATAGTGCATTTCGTTACATTTAGTTTCTGCCTTTTGAAATTTGCACCATGAACTTATATCCTCAGGACACAATCCATATTTTTTAGGCTCCCGTTTGAAGACAGATGACGAAAATAAACTACACTAAGAGCGGTTTTCATGCTGTGTAGATAAAATATCTGTGAGTAGGTTACGACCACATAGACTTTATCCATCACTTGACTTTTTTTTCTCTGTTTTTGCTTTTAAGGTACAAAAGACGTGTACCCATGCAATTTTGAATGTGCCCAATGTACTCTAACTTTTTCCATTAGAACATCATATGTATGCGCGCTCATCAGAAACTTATGCAAGTGGAAACACAAGTGCTCCTAGCAGAGCTCATTCGATGAGTATCAAGGAATAGCTTGATTTAAAAAATAAATAAAAATACTTCTAATTATCGTTTTTCCTCGTATCATATATCATTTTATACAGAAATATTTGAACGCTTAGAAAAATTAAAAAGGGAAAATCGATAATTTTTCAAAAGTTCATGTGCCCTCTAAGAGTTGCATAAATTTAATAGCATATAATTCGTAAAAGAAAATCTCAAGAAATCTTAAGATTTACTTTTTGAAATTTAAATCTCAAATAATTAAATCAACTTAAATCTCAAAAGTACATTTAATTTGTTTAAATTCTCAAATCTATTTAATGACATTACTCTCCTTTTTCCAAAATCCTCAAAAGTATAAGATACATTGAAAATTTTTTACACACTTAAATCGTCGTACTTTCAAATGATACAAGGGAAAAAACGAGAAATTTTTTTTAAAAAAGAAAATTTAATAATTGTATAATAATACAAGTATATAAATTTTCAATTTTGCAATAAATGCAAAAAGAAATATCTCTTGAAATAAAAAATTATACACACACACACACACACACATATATATATATATAATATATAAATATATATATATATATATATAATATATATATATACAGGGTGTTTCATAAATGATGGGAGTAACTTTAAGGGGTGATAGTACACATCAAGACGAGTAATAGTAAATAGGAAACCAAGTGTCCCAAACGTCTTCCGAAGGAGAAAGGCGCCATCAAAGTTTAGGGTCCTAAATTTCAAATGATGATAAAAAACGGGAAAATGGATCGATTCATTTGCGGTTTTCACTAAAATCATTCTTTAAATTAGTATTTTCATTAAAAAAAGTTTTAAAGACAAAGTTAAAAAAATGCCGTTAGAGGGCGCTCTAGACTTTGGAGTACCGAACAACTACCTTTTACCAGTATTTTTTTTATTTTGTTAAATGTTTTCAAAAGCTTAGATTTTAACTTGAATTTTGAGCGCAAAATTGAAACCATCGGGAGCGGTTAAGTCGCGCAAATGTAACCGCGTTTAGGGAGGAAAAATTGAAATGCTCGTATGTAATGATCAAAATAAAGAACGATAAAGCAAACTTTAAGAGGCGATAGTACAACACCAAAACAAGTAACATTCATCAAAGAAATCATACTCGTAATTTTAACCCGAAGGTGATAGAGGGCGCTGAAACAGATTTCGTTTTAAGAGACAAAAAGGAAACAAAGAACATTTACGTTATAAAAAAAGTTTAATTAGAAATGATTACAATATCTGTTCGAAACACTGACCATTAGAGGCGATGCATGCGGTACAACGGCGAAGAAGGGATTCACGAACCCTCTGAAACACGCCAGGAGTATCGCGCACCTCTCCTGCAGCTGCCGAAAGTCTGGCGACGAGTTCTTCTGCAGTTTCGATAGGAGTCTCATACATAAGACTCTTCAAGTGTCCTCACAAAAAGAAATCCAGGCATGAAAGATCGGGCGATCGCGCTGGCCAAGGGACAGGACCACTTCGCCCAATCCATTGATTTGGAAAGGTTGCGTTTAGATAATTTCGCACCTCTGGCGCAAAATGAGCTGGTGCTCCATCCTGCTGGAACCACATTACTTGCCGGATACGAGGGGAACATCTGTTATCATTTCCGGCAGCACCTGTTGCAGAAAGGTAAGATATTTTTTTCCATCCAGGCGTTCTGGCAGAAGATAAGGTCCAAGTAGATGGTCACCAATTATTCCTGCCCAAACATTTATGGAAAATCGTCGCTGATATGCATGTGTAGAAGACGCATGTGGATTTACATCTGCCCATTGGTGGGAATTGTGGGTGTTAAATGTACCGTCACGTGTAAATGTACATTCATCTGTAAAAAGCACAGTTGCACCAAAATCGGGATTTAGGGTGTGCTTCTGCAGATACCAGCGAGCAAAATCCATTCGACGAGGAAAATCCCTTTCAGTCAGTTCCTGGACTCGTTGTACATGAAAAGGATGCATACTTTCATCCTTTAGTACTCGCCATGTCGTGGAGGGTGATACTTCAATTTGACTAGCCACTGCTCGCGTGCTTGTATTTGGATGATCAGTCACCATATCCAGAATTTTTTCTTCCACGGCTACCGTTCTGTTAGACTTCGCACAGCCTGCATTTGAACGTGCACCAAAAAAGGATCCTGTCTCACACAACTGTCTGTGCAAGCGCACAAATGTTTTATCATTGGGCAACCGCCTGTTGGGAAACTTTTTTCCGTATAATCGTCGCGCCTCTGCACTATTCCCATTTGCAGTTCCGTAGATGAAGTGCATATCAGCCTTTTCTTGATTAGTGAAGGGCAACATCTTTCGTTACGTTTGTTCCGTGATTTACACTTGCACACTCGGGTCAATGGCTTTTATCTTAATAACAATTTGCATATGCGTTCTTCTTCTTCCCCATATCACAATTTCATGTTCTTCTTCCAGAATCTTGCAGCTAAAACGCTTGCATGGATAAAATTTGAAGATGCTCTAGCACGTTTGCGTTTGAATTCAAATCATGCATTTTCTAATTGAAGTTGATTGTTTTTATGTTGTACTATCGCCTCTTAAAGTTTGCTTTATCGTTTTTTATTTTGATCATTACATACGAGCATTTCAATTTTTCCTCCCTAAACGCGGTTACATTTGCGCCACTTAACCGCTCCCGATGGTTTCAATTTTGCGCTCAAAATTCAAGTTAAAATCTAAGCTTTTGTAAACATTTAACAAAATAAAAAAAATACTGGTAAAAGGTAGTTGTTCGGTACTCCAAAGTCTAGAGCGCCCTCTAACGACATTTTTTTAACTTTGTCTTTAAAACTTTTTTTAATGAAAATACTAATTTAAAGAATGATTTTAGTGAAAACCGCAAATGAATCGATCCATTTTCCCGTTTTTTATCATCATTTGAAATTTAGGACCCTAAACTTTGATGGCTCCTTTCTCCTTCGGAAGACGTTTGGGACACTTGGTTTCCTATTTACTATTACTCGTCTTGATGTGTACTATCACCTTTTAAAGTTACTCCCATCATTTATGAAACACCCTGTATATATATATATATATATATATATATAATATATATATATATATATATAGTGTATAATTCCGGGAAAAATTTGATTTCGTTACATAATTTCAATTCAAAGACCTATACTCCAAAAGTCTTCATGTTTTTGTATTACTTTTTGAACAAATGGAACATCGAATAAGAAAGTGGTCTGGAAGAAAATCCTTTTGAGTCGAAACAACTTTTATTCGATTTAAAAGTGAAAATGGAGGAAACATGGGAGAAAGACAATCCCTCCCCAAGTGGGCTTAAGAAAGTTTTTCGGAAATGGGGCTTTTATCTATCTGAAGAGAAGACGTTGTTGTGGTGGTTTTGTTACTATTTCCAGTACTTTGCTTTCAAGTAAAGATACTCAAAAGGAATAATTTCTTTAAAAGAATAGTCAGGAATAATTAATACTTAAGATTAAAAATCCTTCCCTGACTAACTTTCTCAATTATTGAATTTCAGAAACTACAATCGGTTATTACATACATGCTGTTTATCACAATTTTAAATAAATCACTTGATTTATATCGTACTTTGTCCAATCTGTTTTAAAAACTAATGAGCCGCATTGACTGTTATTTAGAACTGTGTTTGTTAAGAAATTTAAATAAATATTGAATATAAGCTGCGAAAAAGTTTTTGAAGTTTAACAGTTCTGAATAATATATAGTAATCATATAAAACAGCTAAATTTCAGTTACATATGGTTTCTTACATTCCGTTATCTAAGCAGTAACTATTAAATTTTAAACAAACATAACATTTAACAACAAGCATAATATTCAGGCGGCAGCTTGTCTGTTTTTAAATAAAAATAGATATATTCCTCTACAACTTGCATTTCTTTTTGAACTTTTTCCCGAGCTCGAGTATTTGTGGAAATAACCCTCTACTTTTTTTTTCCTTTCAAAGATAAGTTCAAAATTTTAATCATTTACCTCGTAAAAATCCAGAATGTAAATAAGGCAAATTATAAACAAGGCTATAGTATTGGAGGATTTGATCAATACAGACAGTATTTATTGTTCTCTGTATGACCCCGTTTACATACAAACACCAAATATTGCCGGCGAATTGGGGTTGGGGAGAAAAGCCGACTTTTTAACAGTATTTTCTTCAGTCTGTTTCACGTGAGAATCTGGTGATTGGCTGATAAATTCATTTGACTATACAATGGTTACCGCGAAAAAAAAGAAACCAATAAAAGTTAACTATAATGAGCGTCATCCCCATGGCAACTACATCACCATATGATAGAAATATCAAGTTAACCATATTGTGTAATGTTATCACCAATCTTGGTGAACCTAAACATTAACTTGGCTCGAAGCACTCTTATATCAAATTATCACTGAAAAGGTCCCGTTTCAAAGCTTTATTTTGCTATGAATTTGTGGAATCAGAACATACCCAAATTTTAATTCACACACATTTTTAAATACTTCCGTTTCGTCAAATTTTTGTTGTATTTCTTGATTTCCCCAGATGTGTTGTTATTTAAAGCTCTTATTTCTTCAGTGGACCAAAGTGCATAATCAATAACAGCAGCCATCTTTGAATAAATGACCCTCAGTCGCAATGCATCATGGGAAAATTTGAAAACGAACTCGTTTTTCTCCGCATTTACCCTGCTTCAAAACAGGTACAAAAATCAAACCCACTATTCAAACCAGTATAATACAGGCTCGTCGTGTAAACGGGTCCGAAGAGGATCAATACCGATGCAACACCTGAATGAATTTTAAAATCTCTTAGAAGAATTTGATTGTAGTATCTTGTAAAATAATTAATTCTTTTATTTCCGAAAGAATTTTTTAAAGTAATTTTTGTGATAGTGATCTTTTATTTTAATAGAGAAACAATATATTACGGATTTATTTGTAAGGTCATAACGAAATAGTTGTTATTCATTAAAGTATGGTAAATTGTAAAATATATGAGCGCATGATGAGAACTGAGCACATAAAATGCAAACTCTCAAGAAATTATAAAATTCAGTACAGTGTAAAACAGATTACACAGAAATATACTGTTTTTTTTTCGAATAGAAATAAATAAAAAATAAAAGAAATTATAAATAAAAAAGTTTATGTATTCAAAGAAAATTAGCTCTGATTTCACATAAAATTATTTCAATATAACTATTGATGAGAAATGGGTATATTTTAAAGAAAGTTTTTTTTTTCGAAAATTAATTTAATAAAGTTATTTAGTACTGCTAAGAGATAAACAAAAGCAAAGAAGAGTCTTTTTAAGTCAGGGGTTGGCAAACTTTCGAGAAGAAAGAGCCAAACTGTAAATGAAACAAAACAGCTTGGATATCAAAGACCTATTTATGTACATACATATAAACACTCGAGGAGAGAGAAAAGAGTTCAGTTGGGGTCGCGATCAAAACTGTCGCACTCCAATGAATTGTTTTTATAATATTTAAATAAAATTTTATTTAAAATGACATTTTCAACTCCATGAAAAACTAAGTATTAGCGAAGATATTTGTGTTTCTTTGGCTCAATGTAAGAACAGCCTTTGTAAAAATATCCTAATCTTGAGAATAAATTTTCAAGTTTCTTGATAAAAGTTTCTCTACTACTAATACAATGTTCTTTATTGCGGAGCTTCACATTTACACTAATTATTACATTTTGTATTTTTTTCATATATAAGTGATTTCCACACTTTTTTTTTTGTTAATCCTTAAGGGGTATCGGAACGCTCTATACTGATAATGTTAAAAAGAGCTTTTTCAGTGTACCTTTTCTAAAAACCTGTTGAAAATACAATCCCCAAATTTTTTTTGCAAGTTAAGCATACATCTAATATTATACTAAAATGAGCTTTTTTTGAAATTTCCATTAGTTTTTCTTTAAAATATTTTTATTTGATGTACAGTGAAAAACCGGTGTTTTTCGACAGAAAAAAAAATTATAAAAAAAAATGTATACAAAATTTTGCTAAAAGCTCATTTCGATATATACTAGAATATATAAAGAATGTGTCATGTAAGTTTTGTTGACATCAGATATATACTTTCTGAGAAAAGGTACATCGAACCTTCAAAAGTGACATTTTGAGAAAAACACATTTTTATAAAAAAAAAAGTTACCTTATCAAAACATTCCAGCTCCATATTCCAAATTTTCAGCATTTTTTAAATTTTCATCTTCTTGTTTCATTCTTTTAAGTCTTTTTACTTTTGTAGTCTCCTTAGTTTTCTGTAAATTGGCATATCTTACCCTTGTACTGCTCTCTTTGTCGAGAGGTTCCATGCAGCATGTCGCATAATATCCTCGCTCTATGTTAAGTTTTTTTAAAATATCCAGCTTTGTTGCATTCCCTTTATTAAAGGATGCAATAGCATCATATGTACCAAAGGAAAGTGTTTCTATGTGCACAAATGTCTTTTGGGGGACACGAGACCAAATAACATTATTAATGCTTTCATTCGGATTCTGCGTGTTTCCATGCAAGCACTTTTTCAATAATTCTGGATCCGAAAGGTCCCTAAAAATAGGCCTAATGGCTTCAACAACAGCAACTGGAAGTTTATGTTTGTGGAGATAAAGTTTATTTTCCAATTGAGCCTTCTTATACTAACAGCATGTGTCAAGACCTGATGGACAAAATCTATGCTGTGGATTTTTATCCGTAGATATTTTGTGAAGAAATATTGCCCATATATATATAGCTTGTTTCATACACTTTACATTTGATAAATTTCTTCGAATGGCAAGACCATAATATGTTTGCAATTGATCAATAGTTGCTTCTGTTAATCTATTTTTGCCACATAATGCTTTGCCATCTGATAATTTTTGCCCCCTCATTTTTGCTTTGAAACGTCGGAGGCGAGATCCCATCCGTTTCATAACATGCCCTAAAGAAATTTTAAAAAATGACGTCCAACTTCAAGCTGACCCAAGAGGAAGTGCAATGTTTACCTTTTTTCTGTCCATTTAAATCAGTGACTCGCGTTTAGACGATTCTTTAAAAACAAAATTGTAGCACTTCTAATTAAGCTAGAGATAAAAATGAGGTATTTTTGGAAAGGTATTGAGCTGAAAAATTTAAAAATGCCATAACCTGAAATTCACCTTTTAAAAAAATTTACCTTTCCAACTCCCCTTAAGCATGTTATAAAATATGGAATATGTTTCTGTCACTTTTGTTGGTTATTAGAGTTCTTCTTCTGTACAATCATAAGTGTTCCCTAACTCATGTATACAAATGAATAAACGTTACTGGAAGTCACTTTAAGAAGTATTTTCCTATGGTGGTATTTTTACGAATAAATTGGACTTTTACTGATTCAGAGCTAATTATAGTATTTTCATCGATTGTTAGTAAACTTTGTTAATGAAAAACAATATAATACAGAAGTAAATAGCTAATGAGTCAAATATTTAAGCAGTTAAATATTTGATGTTGCCGTTCCTTATCCCACTTGATCGACAGAAACATCTAGATCAAGTCCATGAACTCGTACGTTTTTAAACAATGAAGAACTGTTGCAGAATCTGAGAGCAGCTCGCTCTTATGATAACCAATACAAGCCAAGATGTGGGCAGGAGTGGCTTGGGTCACATTGCAATTCGGACAAGGAGGTTAAATTTTAAGACTCTCTACATACCGTTGTGTCTACTGCGAAGCCTAGCAAGAATCGTTTCATTTCGCCTACTGCTTGTTCAAAGCAAATCAGCTCCAGGACGGTTCTTTCATACCATTCATGTACGGGGGACTTCCTCCAAGAGGAACCGATATCGTGTTTGACCCGGGAAGCAATTTCTGAAAAAGTAAGACAGCTACCATGTATAGAATCTTTATGGAAGCCTTCACGGATCAAACCATCTGCAATCTCATTTCCGCAGACACTCGCGTGGTACAGTACCCACTGAAAAGAGATCTCAACATTGGCACTCAAACAATTTAAAAACTGGGCAATACTCGCTGTCGTTCAGTCCCTATGCTGATACATGTTCCGATACATGCCAATACATACCATTCCGATACATGCTGAATAGAGCTTCGATTATCACTCAATCTCCAAATATTTGTATTGACACTCTCAGTAGAGCAAAGGTTCAAAGCCTCCTCAATAGCTAAAAGTTCTGCCCTAAAATCTGAGAAGTAGTCAGGATTTCTCTTGCAGATTCTAATATTATTTCCCTTTGATGAAAGTTCCACTACCCGAAACAGCACCTTCATCCATACTTCCATCAGTTTAGATCTGTAACACATCACACGGGATTTTATAAATAGTCTCCAAGCAAGCTGCCTAAGATACTCTGGATGTTGAGCGTCCTTGTTATTGTACGAGGATAATTCGGTCTTAAAAAAGACCCGTTCATAGAACGACGCAGCAACATCCGTACAGTAGGTCAGCGAAACATATTCTACCTCATTATGCTTCATTATTCAAATGTATATGCACATACAGGATTATATATAACCATAAAAGAGAAACACAATGTAACAATGATTTTTAGCAGATAAATCTTTTTTTAATACGTATAGGCAAAATTCTAAAAAGCCGTCCGTGCAAAGCGCCGCATGTGGCTTGCGGGCTGCGATTTGCCAACCCCCTGCTTTTTAGTAAACAAACTCTAAAGGGACAAGAGCTACCGTCAATAGGCCTTGCAAGTTTAGTCACAGTCAAGTGACTTTACGAAACTCAATGCCTATCACGAGAAGATTTCGTGTTCTAACTCCAGTTTACATTTAATTACCTTAATGTTCTGCATAACAGATTTTGGATTAAATCAGCGCTCAAGTAAATGTTTTCATATGATCTCAGAAGTTAAACTGATACTCTACATACGGAATTACTCGGGCCATTGGCTGAATTACTACGCATCAAATCAAATAAACATTTCATTAATTTAAGTTCTTTTAATACAATCCGTATAAAAAAGCATATTTTTATGACAATATTATCGATTTAATGTTTTAATTAGGAATGTAAACGATAAAATTTCTTTGCTTTAAGTAGTTCTATAACACAGTTGTTGCTTATTATTAAAAAAATGAAATTTAAAAACATGCTTCAAATGTCTTTTCCTTAAATCTTATATTTGACTATAAATACATTTTCGAAGTTTTGTTGGAAAAAGATCCAAGTTTAATAAATTTGCAGCTCTAAACTAAATGAAAAACTAATAATTTTTGTGAAGTAGACAGCAAACATTTCATGTAACGATTAAAATTTCGTTCGCTAGTGAAAAAGCTGAGACTGCGCGAATACATTGAGTACTTTAAACTATCCGCGCGGTGTGGTTTATATCATCTTGAAAACTGTTTTAGAAAGTAAATCCTTATAACTTGAACAGTTCATCCACTAAAAGCATCCGGATTTTCAGACCCAGATAAACAAACAGGATATTGAAAAGCCAAAGTGGTCACTTCCGTTAAATCCAGTCGGCTTTTATTCTATTTGAAATCGAAGAACAGGACTTTGGAGAGAAAGAGAATCCTCTGAGATGGAGCTTTGGGGGGGGGGGGATTCAGGACAAGAGGACTTTCAATTTTCTTAGAGATTTAGCTTTCTTGGTTTAGTAGCCACCTCAATTGGTTTTCTTTTCAGGGGAAAAAATCGTTCTAAAGTTATATCTTTTTAATGGAGAAAACGGAGAGAAACATCTGTAAGAGAATATTTATTCTAAAAAAGATATTTTTGGCGGATATCTATTAAACATTCATTTTTAAATTCCTTTTCAAACTTGTAACGGTATGTTTGTAAAAATATTTAATTCCTTTCGTTTGTGCTATAATTTACAAAAGTGTCGATTTTAAGTAGACATGTTACTTTAATTTTTTTTATTTAATCTATACATAAAATAGAGAATAATTACTCATCACGAGATCTCAAGAACTATAAGACTAACAGATTTGAAATTTGACATACAGGTCTGTATTGTTGAATACACATTTCAATTCCAGATTTCTCTGCATATTTTTCAAGATTTTTTAAAACAATGTTAAAACGCCGATACCTTTTACATTTTTGCCACATTACTATTGGTGGCATCTAAAAATATTGATATTGATAAAATTGGAAAAATTTAGACAATTTCGAAAACTCAGTGGGTTATGTAGCTTATCGTAAAAACGTTTAACGTAATATTGCTTTTTCAGAATGATATTTATTATTAAACAAGTATCATTCTAAAAAGTCAGAAACAAATTTTCAGAAGTCTTATTAAGAAAGCATACATTTTTTGTGTAAAAACGAAAGACTCTATATATCAATATGTTTACATCTTACAGCATGCACATTTTGTTAATAGATATATCTTATTAAAGATTATTAGTACACTGCTGGTCACCGTAAATGCAACACCCTCAAGGAAGCACACAAATAACATGAAATTTACAACATGCATTAGCGGAGGTGAGATATGCAAATGATTAGAATTTCAGCGCAGACACACATCACGCACGCCTGTGGCGCCACCTCAAAGCGCTATTTTAGGCGTGGAGATTTCGACGATTTCAAGTTCGGCAATTGCGTTTTTCTTGTGGTTTTTTCAACAAAAAAAAACGATCAGCGTAGAAAACAGTGATCAGCTTTTGATCAAGTATCCGAGTTCGACAGAGGAAGGATAGTGGCCTACCGAGATTGTGGATTATCTTTCAGGGAAATCGGTAGTCGTGTTGGAGGAAACCAAACAACTATAATGCGGATATATGACCGTTGGATATAGGAGGGTACGACGGACCGACGTGTTCGATCGCATCCACCTCAGTGTACCACTTCACGTGAGGACAGGCAAATTGTGCGTATGGCAGTGACGAACCATAGCACAGCACATTGAGTCAGTATCGCACCATTCAGTGCCTGCGCGTACCATTCGAAGCCGTTTACAGCAGAGAGGTCTGTCCGCAAGACGTCCATTGCTTGGTCTACCCTTAAAGCAGAACCACAGAGGTCTCCACCACCAATGGTGTGATGAAAGAAGGATGTGGGCGGCAGAATGGAATGAAGTTGTCTTTATTGACGAGTCACACATCTGTCTGCAACACCACGATGGTCGGATTCGAGTCTGGAGACACCGTGGAGAGAGGATGCTGAACAGCTGCGTTATGCACCGCCACACTGGTCCTGCACCAGGTATTATGGTATGGGGTGGTATTGGATATCACTCTCGCACTCCTCTAGTACGCATTGCTTTAAACAACCAGCGCTACATCTCCGAGGTGTTGGAGCCAGTTGTCCTTCCTTACCTTTAGGGCTTGGCCACAGCCATATTTCAACAGGATAATGCGCTTCCACATGTGGCACGCATTGTCCAAAGGTTCTTCGTCAAACACCAGATTGAATTGCTTTCCTGGCCGGCTCGCTCTCCGGATCTTTCGCCGATAGAAAACATGTGGTCCATGGTTGCTCAACGATTGACACAGATTACACCCCCAGCTGCCACACCAGATCAATTTTGGCAACGTGTGGAAGCTGCTTGGTCTGTTGTACCCCAAGAATACATTCAAAGTCTCTTTGAATCAATGCCGAGGCGTGGGGCAGCGGTGATCTCCAACAATGACGGCTACTCTGGCCACTGGTTCTGGCAGGAACCACACTTCACAGAAGTCTATAAATTTAATCATTTGATACTTGGTCAACATGTTATCTGCAAAATAAATTTTGTTGTGCTATCTTTTGTCTTTCTTGGTGTTGCATTTACGGTGGCCAGCAGTGTAGTTTACTTTTAATAACACGAAAGAATAGGAAACATAACTATAAATATTAGTACTGATTCTTAAGAGACATACATATAGACATGGTATTTATTCTAAAAGATAAAAAAATATAATTTTTTTTTCAAAAAATACTTTGATAACAACTCGTTAAAATTACAAATGTAAGAAGCGAGAAAATGAAAAGGTGAAAAAATAAGAGTTTTATTTTGGTTAAACATATATGCAGTTTATTTACAAAGTAGAAAGATTGTATAATATATTATAGAATAGAGAAGACTTGACAGAGAGATAACCTGGATGACACAGACCTTTTTCCACGTCTCGATCGTTTGAGTTCAAAGACTAGATATAAGTACGAATCAGAACAGAGAGCAGCGCCATCTATTAGTTCAGTTGTTAATTAAAAACGATCTGTTACATAAATATATTTTTAGAATTCAGTATTTAAATTTGTATGACATGGAATGTCCTTAACGGCGTTTATTTTATTGTTGTAAACTCGTCACGGGCATTCATTCTATCGAGTAGTAGTTTCTATCTCTTGTGTCCGGGAATCATTTAAAAACTCCTCTAGTAGAGGAGTTAATGGGCGTCAGATACAAATCTGTCGCAGCTTAAAGTTTTCAAGTTTGCATGACGAAATGGCATAAGAGAGCGAGATACCAGCTTAAATATCGTCATCGTCATCCGGCTTTGACTTAAAATTACGAGTTCTGAACACAATAATCCTAGCATCCTAGTGGTATAAGTTAATAAGTAAAAAGTCAATCAATCGATCGATCCTCGCTTATTAAGTCTCCCATAAGTCAGGAAATTAGATGCTTTACATTTCATTTGTTACAAAAAAATTTAAAATTATCTTTCATGATTGTTTAACCAATTCAGAAAAATATGTTTTTAACCCCTTGCGTACCAGACTGCGCTTTCTAGCCGCTAATATATTATTTGGAACATGGTTCGCAATGCGATCCTCCGTCCCATAACAGAATAGTGAATGTGGTCTGGGAAGTGGGAGAAACTTGCTGGAGAGATGGGGTCTCCTGATTGGTAGAGATGGCGGTGATCCCTGATTGGTTGGAGTAGAAGTCAGTGGATGATACAAGAGTTCAAGTGAAAATCACAAAGATTTTCTTTGCGTAGAATGTAGGATGGAGACGGTGACCTGTGATTGGCGGTTGAGAATGAGTGAGACACCTCTCTATTGGCTGTACTAAAGTTGTGTTAATAATATAGGGAAAATTAAATTGGCTTGTCTGGTGAGTACCCAGAAGGGTGCAGCATAGAAAATAATTAAAAATTAAATAGAAGATAAATTAAATAATATAAAATTTAGCATGCCATTTGCCAAAAGGCGAATGGAAGAGCACTGGAATTAAGGTGGATTATAGGAGTCTAGGAGAATTCTCCTAGGTCTTTTTTGATTATCCAGGGGAGCGTAATTTTCGAGATTAATGATGTTGGAATTATTAATATTGGGAAGGTTGTCGTAGAATTTTTTGGCAAGGTCTTGAATATATTTTTTAAATAGGGAATTTTGAGTGCTTTATAAATATTAGAGTTTTTAGTATATCTATCTGCCTTTACAATGTATCTAATAATGGAGTTTTGAGCAGTTTCTAAAAATTTAACATTTGTCTTTGCTACGTATCCCCACACAGGACAAGCGTAGCTAATGATGGGCCTCAAAACAGCAGTGTAGAGAGGTACCTTATTAGCGCTTTCTAGTGTCCCCAGATATTCCAGATTTCTAGGAATACCGACCTTGACGTTAAGACGCACTTTTCATTATCCCTTTTGACACTGGCTAAGGCGCACGTTCGTTCGTGTTTCGTTTCGCTTTCTTTAAGTTTGTATAACTATTTTTGTTGTTTATGTTTACTTTTTCTTGTCAATATAGCATCGTCGTGGGATTTCAACTAAAATGATACTGAATGCGAATATTTGCCAAATACCAATGAATACGATAGTAACTCTGATTCGGATTTATATCTATTTGTGATGAAGAAGATGAAAAAATAGGACAAGAATGGCAATACACTTATGTAACGCTTGCGGAAAGCTTTTTGTTCCAAGGAAACTTTCGAGAAATTTCATTCAGATTTGTAATTTTAATTTTCAAATTTTCGTAACCCAGACAATTTGTAACTTAACTTTTGTAATTTTATACAATCCCAATAAAAGAAAATCGACCTTATCATGTTTCCTGTGATGTTTACACTGGTTATACACTTAAATAAGTCATGTATCCACATGAGGTTACAATGAGATTTTCCCTTATACATAGAATGTATCCACTAGTGGTTTCATGGTACACAAGGGATTAAATATAAAGCTCTGATTTTATGATGTTAATAATTCAAAAAATGTGTTTCAACTCAACCATGTACGTATGTCTTGGTTCGAGAGTGTGTTCAATATTTTTTACAAGTAAAACCCATGTTAGTGCTATCGCAAATAAAAGCTATTGATATATTGATTGCAAGAAAACGAAAACATACCCTGAAAAGTAAGTAAAAGTCTATGTTGTCACTAAACCATAAAAATTAGGTAATGTGTATATTACCTATTCATCCTCTGACTATCGATCTGTACAAAATAGAGAGAAAAAAATTGTTTATTTCATTTTACCCAGTTAATCTAGAGATTATCTAGATAATCTGCATGTTAACTAACTGAATACTCTTTAAAGTAAAAATAAGATATTTGCTCGGAAAACAGGAAAGGATTTGTTCGTTGAAATTAATTCCCAGACAAAACTCATTAACACCAAGTAGAAATACGCGGTATACATTTATCAAGTAAAATTATAGTTAATTTTATATTATATTTGGTAGATTGTAAATAAAATATATAGTGATGTTAGTTCTAACATATAATGTAATTTTTTCATTTTTCCATGTTTACGTAAAGAGATAGAGTCTATAGATTCAATGAGTTAACGTGATAGAATATAAATAGTTAATTAAGCTGTTTTTTAAAGGATTGCTAAAGTCTTGCAGTGAAAGTAACGCTTAAAGATGGAAACAGGAAATTACCTATTGTTTTAAAATACCTTCCTTTATTGGTTTCTTATTAATAAACCATTTAAACACAGATAATCTAGAATAAAACAGATTAAACACACACACACACACAGACAGAAAAATTATTTTGACACACTTTGACCTGACTGTAAGTCAATAAGTTTCAGTTGCAACTTCAACATCACCAGAAACGAAATATAAGAGCAAATCCAATTAAGGTTTTAAATTTTTTTTTAAGTCCTAAAATCTTCTCGTGGCCTCATCCTTCAAATTCTGCAGATGATCTTTAACCTTAGCGGAAAAACTTTCAGGTACTTCGTTTTCTTATAAAAGAATTCTGTGTGTGTGTTTTCCAGTAATGAAATATACAAGACAAATCTTTGGTCGCACACAGGAAAGAAATCTCGGTGCAAAGTGGATTTTCTGATTTTTTTGGAGATCCATAAAAAAAATTTTCCCTGCGGGCAGCTATTTTCCCGCCCTTGGATTAATTGTAGTGAATTTAGGATAAAATTTTAGCCAATCTTGAATGTACCGAATTTCTCTGGGATATTTTTAAAAGTGACTTCGATTCCATAACTTGGTTTCACATGTGACAGAACTCGCACTTTATAACCTTTCAGGACCACTTAAAAGGCAGCAACATATTTAAACCAAATTATGTCTTTGCATCTTATCAATTTTCTTTAATACATTTAGAGTTTCAACACCACAAATGGGAAAATATTCACAATACCTTTTCACCTTTATGGAATGCAATTCCACTCCGCTTTCATTTATTATGTTTTAAAAATTAAAATACATTAAGTGCAAGAACTTAATATAAATTGAATTATTATATTTTTACTATATTGTGAGGAAATATTTTTACTTATGCTAAAAATCGTTTAGTGGCTTAATAATATATTTTCTTTTAAATCGTTTGGTAGTCATATTTGTTTATAACGTTAAGTTTGTTTCAAATTATATGAATTGTTTGTTATAGTGTTAATTGTTTCTGTTATGAATAAAAATAGATATTAGTGAAAGAGAGAAGTTATAGTTCGAGGTTTGTTTTAAAGTTTGGATTATAACTGTTTTATCATGTTGTAAAAGTCTAGACAAATGATGTAAGATATAAACATTGATGTCAAAAAGTTTTATGAAGTGTTGAGAAAAGCGTCCATGTGTGTTTAATTTAGCATACATTTTGCATAGTTTGAATTTTTTTCCAGAATTTTAGAGTATAAATTAAAAACAAATCTTTTTTAAAAAATTCAAATCAAATGGCTTTACATCATTTAGAATAAATAAGGATACAGCTGACTTCCAGGCATATACTAGCAGAGCTATTGGTACTAACTTATTTGGCAAATGAGAAACTACTATATTAAAAATTAAAAAATTATTATATTGAAGAAATGAATAAAAAAGTTCTGATGTAATTACGAAAAAACTCCGAAGACATAAATTATTCTAGTTAGTAGTTTAAAGTCTAAAAATAAAAAAAAAACTATGAATGGGAGAGAAGAACGGAGATACCACAGACTTTGTAAGAACAGTAAGTAAGGAATTGAACAAATTTATTTTTCTTACTTGAAATGCATATTTAAACTGCAATTAAAGAATTATTAAAATCTGAATTTTATAATTATTAAAATCTGAATTTTATAATTATTAAAATCTGTAATTTAAAATACATAAATTGTAGCTAAAACAAATATATATTTGTGAATAATAATTTATAAATAAGCTTATTAATAAATAAGATTATACTATCAATAAAAAATGTGAATTATTTAAATACTGCAGGACTCCGAATTACCGAACCTCTATTTAACGAATTTCATGATTTAACGAATTCCTCCCCCCCCCCGATTAAAATGAAGGCAAAAAACTTCTATTTAACTAGTATTTAACCGAACTAACGAATTATTTCAACAGCAGGCAAAAAATTTTATTAGCTTGAAATGCAAGAAATTGGAATTTTTTTCAAATGACACATTTTGTCAGTCCAGAACAGAAAAGGACTTCTTTTGAAACTGCAAATTTCAACGGAAAAGTGTGCAGCCTTTTATTAGATTTTATAGGCGCAAATGAGTTATAAGTGTAACCTATCATATGAGTTTTGAATAGGACGAGAAACACCTTTCTTATCTCATCCATTCCACAACGCAGGGGACTTTTTAAAATTTGTATCATTTGCTCTCTTGTTTCAGAGAAATGAGGACATATGATTTTGTAGAAAATTTTGTGTTTAAAAGTTTGTGAAACATAGCATATTGCTTGAAACGCTAAATTAAGTTTGAGTGAAAAACTTAAGAATTACGTCGAACCACAAAATACTGTAGCAGAAGTTGACAATGAATTCTTATCAAAACAATTCCATTTTCGAATGTTTTACATTGTTTTGAAAGCAAACCTCATGCAGCAGAATGTAAATAAAGCAGGGGTTTCTTCTCTACATCAAGTCCGAAAAGAACTTTTTCGTATCAAGAATCAAAAAAGATAATCAAACATTTATTAATCAGTATTTTAAAATTTCCAATTAACTGGCACTTAGTAATTCGCTAATAGTATTTTTAGCTGCCGAATAAAAAGTATGTAATTTCCAACGGTGGATATTTTTGTGAAGTTGCTTATTGTAAAATTTCCAATAGGTAAAAGTGCAAACAATTTTGCCTTTTTTTTACCCCTATATTACGACTAACCCTGAATTAATGAATAAAATGTTCAATCTTGATCAATTCGTTGAATCGGGGTCCGACCGTATATGAATTTATTTACGGTAGTTTGCAAACAATACGTAGTACATTATTGAAATGACGGACTGATGAAATTTCATTTTTGAATTTATGAAACTTTACTAATTAGAGCTAGGGTAAAGAGAGAAACGAGGTATTTAGAGTTCGGAAGTTGACATTATATATGATCCTACCCTAAGATTAAGCTTCAAATCGATCATGTCAATCAAACTTCAGCCTCATGCAAAAGCAGACACTTGTGACTATTTATGTACGTTATGTAAAATAGAACTTCTTATATAATTTCTTAACATTCTTAAGGAGGAAATTAAAATTCACTTTCTTCATTACTTTAAACATATATATATATATATATTTATTTAACCATTTGTTTAATTTAAAGCTATACCTGCAGTTGAGCCTAAATATGTATCTGAAAATGTATGAAGGATAAAATTATAAACGTAATGAAACGAATTTATATCTATATTTTATAAGTCCTGATCCTTCTGAAATGCAAACACAGTTACCGCATGTGCGAGACAGCAAACTAATCTAAAACGGTGCGCAAATTGTACCAAAAAAGATTTTAAATATTTTCAAAAAAAAAACCTTAGCAAAAACTTCACCATACAGCCAGATTGGCTGTTTCTAAACGCTGGAAATTTTCTTTTTTCGGTGTTTCACAATATTTTATGGTATTCGATTTTATTCACTTTTCACAGAGTTTTATACTTTTAGTTTTGATTTTATACACAATAACAAAATATGGTTGTAGGTGCTTGAGTATTAATGTTTACTGGTGCTTTAATGTATTTTTCAACCAATGAAACATTACGCATTTTAAAACATACTTACATTTGGTTATCAAATATGCACATTTTTTTAACATCCACCAATTTATTAAAAAATTATTTGCATAATTAATTGCAAATGATCAATAATATTTAATGTTGCTTCATCTTAAAACTTATGATACGACTTACTTACTTAAACTTATGACTTACGTCTGGTACTGCTCTATTTTCATATCGCGAAGTGATAATTTGATATTTTCAATTTGATACGCTTCTGAGTACTGAGTTGTTAAACAATTTCTTTGCGGACTCGAAATATTTTTCGCATGAAGAAAGAGTTTTTGCTTAGTTATGCAAGACCTTATGTGGAAAGCAGAGTGCATGCAATTTTCTCTCCTCAAACAATTAAATCTCACCAGCAATGACATTATAATTTACAAAATAGCTGTAAGCTTATCTTTAGTTATGTTTCAGATTTGTTCATAATTTCGTAAATGTCCATAATTCTGAAGATGTTTGTCAAATAAGATCTATTACAAATTTATCAACTTCCATCCACTCAAAATTGAAAAATTTGTAGAATAATGTAGAGTGCCACTGGAAATTGTACCGTGTACCACATGTGGCACGCCATAGGTTGCCGACCCCTGGAATACAACAACGGCACACACAAATTATGGCTTGATAAACGGTATGTACTTACCAGGGCCTTAGTAAAAACAGATATGGGGCTTCTAATTTGGTGTGTGTGTGTGTGTGTGTGTGTGTGTGTGTGTGTGTGTGTGTGTGTGTGGTGTGTGTGTGTGTGTGTGTGTGTGTGTGTGTGTGTGTGTGTGTGTGTGTGTGTGTGTGTGTGTGTGTGTGTGTGTGTGTGTGTGTGTGTGTGTGTGTGTGTGTGTGTGTGTGTGTGTGTGTGGCCTCTTGGTTATCTTAACACCTCGTTCAACGAAAATATATTCCGTGGGAAATCTATGTTACAAATCTTTCAAATTTATTTGTATAATTATAAGTACAAACTCTAATTCAAGTATCATACTTACATCTTGAGAAATACGAACTCCGTTGCCAATAATTCATTATAGAACTAAAGTAACCATTAATGAACAGATGAATTTTTCTTATAATTTTGGTTAAAATTTTAAATACTTTCTTATATTCAATATAAATATAAAAACAAAACATTTTAATTTAAGCTTTGCAATATACCTTTAATCTTTTAAATGAAACTAGCTTTTACCCGCGGCTCCGCTCGCGTTGATGTCTTTAAATAACTGTCAAAGTCGTAATCATTATCATTAGAAAGTAAATAATACAATATGGTAATTTTTTATTGCTTGACTGGAACCAATACAATTTAAAAATTCTAAAATTGAGCTTAGTTTAAAAAATTGAAAAAGTAATTTATTATAATAATTAACAACAAAAATTCACAATAACTTAAACTATTAATATTTTTAAAAATTGAAAGTATCTACTAATTCCTATATAATTCCTCTTCTATATAATTCCTCTACTATATAATTCCTACTACTATATATAATTCCTCTTTAAAAGAGCTCAAAACAGAATATTATTCTAAGATGCTACTGTATATGTTATATGTTCTTCCTTCAGTTGCTAATGTGTGAAGATTTGGGCATTGGACACACCGATCAGGCTACATATAGTTGGCCATGGGAAAATCATTGCTTTTCCAAATGCACCCCTGTTACCTGAAATGTTAGCTTTGTTAATAGCAACAGTAAAACTGGAAATTGAACTCGTTTTGAATTGAAACGGTAGGTCAGTGGGGATACTTGGAATTCGAGGTATGATAACACTATCCCTTTTCATGACATATGTTCAAATATTGGCACCAAGTATATTCTGCATCAGTTTTGTGATCCAAAGCCTCGTTCCTTTACATAGTTGAGTAGCATCGAGATTCTGCATAACTTGTACATTTAGTTTTAATTGAAGTTTATGTGAGGGTACAACCGAAAGTTCAAGTGAATTTAAGAACTCCGTAGGATATTCGTTTTCAGACTGAATTTTTCAACTTTTCCCCTTAAGCTTGAATTCCCCAGCCAATTTATAATAAAGCTACCATTCCTCCTATAATATCTGTACTATCTCATAAATCCTGAAGAGTCCGATTTAACGCTTCTATAGCTTTCTTATGAGACATCGTACTTTCATCCCACACTAAAAGCTTACATTGTGGAAGCATCCAGCCTTGAGAGCTATTTTTTCTGAAATTTCAGATGAGTGAATCTTCAAATGCAAGATTAAGCGATAATTTTAAAACGGAATGTGCTGTGCGACCTTTGGTCAGTAAAATCGTGGCTGTACCAGAAGAAGCCATAGCAACTGCTATCTTCTGGGTTTTATCTTCTGGGTTTTTCTGATGGTCATTAGTAATAAGTTTAGCAAAAATGTTTTTCCTGTTCCTCCAGGGGCTTCGAGAAAAAAGAGTGCACCACTGATGGATTCTACTTTGCGTAACACTTGTTGAAAAACGTGACTTTGTTCTGGAGTTAATTGAGGGGTAAATTCTGTTACTTGATGCTGCAATGCTATAAAATCGTAGTTTAATTCTCATGTAATTTCATTATCGAAGCCATTTCCGTCGACACGTCTAGGGATAATCATTCCAAAATCATGTAGCTTCTTCCTAACCATTCTGAAAACCTTTATTGCGTTTCGTTGCAGATTTGTTCATTGAAAGGCATATTTGGTTGTTTTTCGTCGCAAAATATCTTCCGAAATGTAGTCTTTGTACTTATTCCAAAAGGTTTGAGGATTAGAAGGACCGAAGATGAAATAAGTATTGCGTAAAGCTCCCTAATTTTATTCGGCGAGTAACATTGTATGGATGCCTCCATAGTATATCTTCAAAGTAATACCTCCATGTAAAATATCTAGGTTCAGTATAAGTGAAAATTTTTGTGCAAAATATGAATATTGTATAATTAGGTTAAAAAAGTTCAAACTAATCTAAACTACTTAAGTAATCAAAACTTTTTATGAAACTGTCTGTTAATATTACCATAGAATTTTCAATATCACGCGCACGCAATTCGCTAAAACTTTATTTCGTTTCCCTCTTTAAAAAGTGGGAGAAAATTTGCATTAAAATATCTGGGATTTAAATTCTTAGCCAACTTGGCAATATTTCTCAAAGTTTGAGTTGACATTTAACAAACGTAACGTAAGTAATAACCATAAAAAACCCTTTAAAAAATTGCTTTTTGTGAAGATGCTAAATAACACTATGTTTCAGTTATTTGTTACAAATGTGAGAAAATATTTATCAAAATTTTCCATTATTGAGCAAATGCATAATTTTGCGCCAACTTGGCGGGGAGTAAGCAACGTCAACGTTTTACCCGCATAGTTCCCGTTCCCGTAGGAATATGGGAATAAAATATATCCTATGTTACTTGCTGATAATGTAGCTTTCCATTGGTGAAAGAATTTTTAAAATCGGACCAGAAGTTCCCGAGATTAGCCGGAACAAACAGACAGACAGACAGACAGACAGACAGACAAAAATTTTAAAAATTGATTTTTTGATATAAGTACCGTATATGCCTTTAAATGCATTTAGTAAAAAGCTGCTAATTTGAAATTACAAACAGACACTTCAATTTTATTTATTTATATAGATTAGTTTACAACGATACAAACGATTGCAACAAAATGAGATCACTCACGAGAAACTCGAACACGATAAACTTTTGGCATTTTATTATAACGCTACATAATGCTTTCATTTCTAATACGTGAAAATATATATCAGACATCCTTATCCATAGTTTCTAGTATCATTAACAAAGAAGACAAGTTTTATGACCTCAGCGAAAGTTATACCCAACTAAAGAGCGATCCCTATACAGACTCTTTTCGGGGTTATTTATAGATAGAACATATCGGAAAGAGCTGCAAAGGATCGTAATTGTTTTCTTTGCCTAAATGAGCTCCTTTTATATGCGCACTGAAAGTTATTGCACGCAAATGTTAGCCATATATTTCGACCATCATTTACCCTTAAATTTTTCAAGAGATTTATAAGATGTGCATAAAATCAAATACCAAGTTAAAGCTATTAAGTTAAATTCATTCAGTTAATTATCACTAATTTTCAATTAAATACAGATTTAGCAAAATGATTCATTCGTTTTGAAAAGATTATATTTTCAAATCACTTACACACACGAAAGATATATGGAAAGACCACAAACTCATCAAGTCTTCTTGTTTATTCCACCCCCTCATTGGTGGTCGATGACGGTGTATCTATGAGCATCTGAACTGTAAATCAGTCCTCAACCCCATATCGTGAGAGTCTTAGATGTGGGAACGACGTTTGTGATGTTTTACTTTTTGCGGAGAGGCATGTTGGCTATTGGTTGATTGGAGGCGATCAGGGGGGGCTATGCGTGGCGTTTTGACTTGAAAATTCGGATCCTTTCCTCAGAATGTTTGGCTTGGCTGAGAGCTGAGACACTGCTCTCTGATTGGTCGGAAATGACCTCTCATTGGCTATCCCAGCTCGAGAACCTGAAGACCATGGTTCAAAATTACGCGGACCGTCGCCAAAAGCCCTCGTGTTGCTAATCAGTGCGACGTTAATATTCTCTCACTCACTCACTCGAGAACCTGAATGATGAACAGCCACATCGTTTAATCGGGCGTTTTGGTGAGAATGACCTAGCTTTTTCTCCTTGATCTCATCGAGCCCTAATTTAACACCCGGCGACATCTCCTTATGGGGAGACAACCATACCCCTCCTGCCTATCCCCTTCCGCAATCCTTTGTCAAGCTCAAAGAACGCATCATGGCTGCAGCGCAGACAATGGATAGGACTATTCTACAAAACATATGGAAATGAACTTGCTTATTGTCTGGACATGTGTAGCGTCATTGAAGGGGCCCATATTGAGCACTTGTAGAAAGATGAATTTAAGGTACTTTTCATACATCTTTCCTATGTGTAATACTTTTGAAAATTATAGCTTTTCAAAATAAATGAATCATTTGTTCTAATTCATTATATATAGTAGGCACGAAAGTGTACGTTCGAAAGTATAAGAAAATAAGTATTTTTAGTTTCTCTATAAAACATCATTCATTAATATGCCTTTTTTGGAGTCTTTTTAAATCGCATGTATTTCAAGTATAAATTGGGTATATCTCTTGTTACCGAATACTCAACTATAATTCTAGGTTATTAAAAAAAATAACATTTTTTTTTTTTTTTTTTTTTTTTTTTTGGACAAATGATGATGAATGATTTTTGACCGTAACGTAAAACTTTGACTTCGAAACGTAAGTGATTTTACGATTTAACTAATGTTTATTTGTAAATTATAAACTTTAACAAAGCACTATGATATCAGGCACCGTTTGGTAAGCTAGAATACAATGTTTATTTTCAATTGTTGTTAAAACAGGTTGCTATGGAAAAGTCCGTGTGTATGAGAGAGACTGCGTGCAAAAGATGAAAAACTGAGCTCAAAATATGAGTTTCTAATTACTGTCCAATAAATTCATTGTTTACTTTTCATGAATTCAGTTGTTATTTTTATAAAACCAGTTAAAAATTATAACAGCTCGTTTATTTTTTTTAAATTATGTTTCGACAAGATTAAACTCTATGAGTCACGCAATGTGAAAGAAATATCAGTTTTAATCGATCAGCTCATAATTGAGTTTACATACAGTTTTTAAAAAGTGATAGCTATTGACAAAAAAAATTTAATTTAAAAGCTCATTAAAAAGTTCTATATTTCGTGTACAGTTAGATTTTTAGAAGGCTAAGAGTGCCATCTAGTATCATAGAACAAAAATGGATGATACAAATAATTTAAATAAGAACTGTTTTTTTAAAAAAAAAAATGATGAAATCTATATGTTTTTACTCTGATGAATGGCATATTCCTTTGCATGGGCCATAGATTTTTTGGGGCTTAAAAACATATTTTTTTCTATACAAATAGTATAGTTATACAATGCATTTCAACATAAAAATAGCTCCACTAATTGATTTTAGTAAATTTCATTGAAACTATTACAATTACAATGTATTTCATTTTAGTGGCATCTTTTAAATAAATTTTACAAAAATATTACGGCACTTTAGTAATTTTATTCAATAATTTTCCTAATCTTGTACAATCCTTACATTTAAGTATTCGTACGTTATTCTTTTAAATTCCGATTATTTTAAGGTGCTTTGTTCTTTTCTAAAATTTACCGTAGAATTTTTTTTAAAAAAACTCAAAATTACTACGTTTAAAAAATTGTTTTTGATTTTAATTAATTTAATATTTGATACATTTATTAAGTTTACCATTATAAATTAAAGTAAGATTTGGAAATCACTCCTTTAAATTGTAGAATTGAGTGTTTAGAGTGAACTTTTGTAACGGGGTCTCGTGCACACTATGCTTTACTATGATGTTTGAAATTGGAATCTGGCGTATGTAAACGAGCATTACTATTTTAACTGAAGTACAGTAATGGTGAGGGAAGAGGGGTAGAAGAGAAATGGGGGCAAATCAAACGGCACTATCGAAGTGTTACTGAGGTCAAAAGAACCATCAAAAGGAATTCAGATCCTGCTATTAGAATTCAAATATTTAGAAATTACAAGATAATTAGTTATCATGATTATCTTTATTGTGCTTCCTCGCCACAGGTCCGGGGTTCAAATCTATGGCTGGAGGTGGCTAAATCAGCCATTCTTTCCTTCTTATTATTCTTCATTGTCTTGAATAAATATACCCTTCAGTGGGTCGATAAAAGAGTACCAGCTTCCTAGAGAACCAAACACTGAGAGTTTCACGTCAGATTGCCCACCTCATCGGAACATCTGTGGATGCACCTCAGCGCTCAAGGTCACGAAAACTGAGTTGGGTACAAAAGGCTTTAACCCTCCTGAGCTGTTGCACCACTGAGTTTAGTTTAGATTATCTTTACTAGTTAGAGAATCAACTTAAGTTAAATATTTCTACATCTTTAATTCGCTTGGATATGAATTATTCAAGGATTGTATAAAATGGTTAAAGATTAAATCTTACCTTTTTTGAGTAAATATATTTCTTACTACTAACGATCCGTACCTAAGGCTGCGGGCTCGGCATGTAAAAGATCCCTAAATCGACTATTTGGCTTGGGTGCTCTAGGCAGGTTTACATTGTCAAGAGTTCAGATGTCTTCCTCTGGGGAGGAAACTGGGTGTCATAATTACTTGCGGCGAATTAGTATGCGCCTATATGGTGCCACACTAAAAGGAGATACCAGCTTCCGGGGAATGTACTAGGTATGCAATAGCAAAATAGCCCATTAGAAATTAAAAAATGCCAAAAAATAAGCATATTTTTTGCAAACATTTTTAGGATGAAATCAATTATATATAATCCCAAATCAGCAGTCAGAAATGTTATAAATATGGAATTCAAAGAACTATGCTAATTTTTATTTTCATTGAAAAAACATATTTTTCCTTCAAATTTGCTTTTTTCCGAAGAAATAAGCTAACTCAAAAGAACACTTTACAAAAATGTATATTAGATTTAAAAAGATAACATTGCACTTAAAGTTAATTTTATTCGTTTAAAATTCTGTTTTTGTGTAGTAAATTTTAAAACAGGGAGAGACAAGTAAAATCCAACATCGCAATCGGGACAAAAATATCGTGTTTTCGTTTCACCCGTTTTCCAAAATCGTTTCTTTTCGACCAACACACAAAACATTACATTGGTCTCAATTTTTTGTCGATGTGAGGAATTACTTCTAAAAAGTTATTTTCTATCAATCGTAAGAGACTGGGTAAAATGCCTGGTCTTTTTTTCTAATTTATTGTCAAATGTCTTTCAATAAGGCGATCTATAATATCAAGCTTGAAATTCAATGAGATAATTTTCCTCCCAGTTTCTCATATAAAACAAAAGCATTCCACAATGATGTATGTAAAAGATGAAAGAATACTATTTGTATTATGTTTTGCCTATTTTTTTGTTTTTGGGTAATTTGTGAGATGCTGATTTCATTCTATCTACACCACGAGAGAACTTTCATTACTTCCAGAATCATTTACAGAAATTTCAGACCTACTACCTGAGTCAATATCAGAATTATTTTCTGTTATGAGCTTCTCATAATAATTCATTTGTCTTCTATTTTAAGCTCCAAATTTAAAAGAAATAGTGATCGTAGCTTGCGGTATACCGATCTAGTAAAAAGAAAATTCCCGTCTTATCTAGTCTAAAAAAATTCAGTAAAACTTAACCTTGAAATTAGTTTAGACAATTCAAAAATGAAATGTCTAAACTGTAATGCTTACTCGACTATTAGAGACATCTGTTAGAAATATTGCACACTAAACGAGCAAAAAATAAGAGCAAATCAGAGGATTAGAGTAGAAAAAACTATTGCCCGAGTGCCACTCGGACAGATCATGGAAGTGCCATTTCAAGTGCCCGATAGGTGTTCGGGCAAACTGGGAAGTGGTAACGTTTATTTGTAAAAGTAATAAAAGTAGGACTCTGAATACCGTTGGAAACTAAATAATTTCAAAATTAATCGAAATCGTAAAAATGTGTTATCCAAAAGCTAAAGAAAAATAGAAATATATTGCTGTTAATTTTTTTAATAAAGAAGCCTTTTCAGTAAGCACTTTTCGTATCTAAAAATATATCATTCTATTCTTTAAATGAGCAGAGTAGGAAAACAAAAAGAATGCATGAACAACAACAACAAATTACATTGTTGAAAGAAACAATCTTTCACACATTCTAGTCTTCCTTAAGCCCAAAGTGAGTTAAGAATAAGAAGATACCCCTAAAAGATAAATCTTCCGACTTTCTAAAGGAGTTTCCACTTTCTTGTCCTTAATACTTACCTAAGTCGGTTGAAACTGTATTCTATTGCAAATACAGGAAGGGAAATGGAATTTCTTTGCAAGAACACCTCATTCTTTTTGAAGTTTAAGAAACATTTGAAAGGCTGAAAAAGTTTTAGACTTTTTTTTAAAAAAAGAGATAACATTTCTTTTTTAGACAAACAATATTAGTTCTATAACCATTTTCGTTTATTTATATTGTAATTTTTGTATTTTGTAATGTATCTTGAGAATCAAAATAATCTTAATTTAATCAAATTATTAAATTGACTACCTAAGAGAAAATTTAATTTTATAAAAAGTAAACCACAGAACATCAAATATATATTTTAATTCACATATAATTTATAAATGTAATTTCTGAGATCAAGCCATTATATATATACATCATTGCTTCTCAAACTTTCACTATTTGCGACCCAATATTCAATCAAAATTTTCAGCAATCCCCTCCACACAATAACAATGTATTGAATTCAATAATACTATACTTTCACACTAAAGCTATAGCATGGCATTAACTCCTTAAGTGCCACCGACGTATATAAACGTCTCACTCTACCAAAACTATAATTGCCCTGGACGTATATATACGTCTGTCCGAAATACAACCTTTTCTGTACACTGCTATCCATAAAATTATTTTGAAGGCTTTGGAATGCAATAAAAGGATTATGACAGTGTTTGCGAAGGATTTTATTGTTTCAGAGGATTTCCTCTTTTTATATTCTTCTCCCCACCCCCAATACATCACAAACGTGCACTTACGTTGAAAATGGTGGGTATTGGGGGGCAAATCGAGTAACTTTTATGTGGCAGTTAAGGGATTAATTATTAATCGTGCAAATTACTAAGATAAGTATTAATTTTTGGATATAGTTTTTCATATTACAGGCCCATGGGGTCACTGATAACTATTAATCCTTTTCGTAACTTAGTATTGTTAAATTAAGTATAAAATACATTGCGCAATACTCATACATTTTATAAGTGTATTATATGAGTGTAAACGTGTATTTTATTTTTTATAATGTCAGATTGTATTTTGTTTGTTTACTTTCCTCTTTTAATTTCAACTTTTCAATATGCTCGCACCCCCCTCGTAGAGTTTTCACGCCCCCTCCTTAGAGGGGAACGCCCCACAGGTTGAGAAACACTGATATACATGACGGGGCAAAGAACAAAGAGAATAGAGCTCTAGGTTACAAAGAAACGCGTCGAAGGAAAGAAGATAGTTCGCTAACCTGCTTATAGAGTAAATGCTGAATATTACCGTCATTCATCACTTGGTTCCTTTGCGCCCTGGTCAGCAAGTTTCGGAAGGCAGATTGAAGTTGGACTTCTAGAATTTCTTCAGTCACATCCGAAATGCTCTGCTGCAGTTCTTTCAGATGATGAGGGTTGTTGCGATACATCTTGCAAATGAGAACCCTCAACATAAAGTAGTCGCACTCTGACAGATCAGATGATCTAGGTGGCCAGCTAGGAATGATATCAGACTGACCACTGCTAACAACTCCGTCAGGAATGAAGATTGTGTAAATGGGATCCATAGTTCGGCGGGATGAATGGGCAGTGGCACCATCTTGATGGAAGTAACTGTAGGTCTTTTCCTCTTTAACTAAAGAGGAAACTGAAGTATTACATTTCCCACATTTGGAATCTATTTGTGGCAGCTTTAATAGATTAAAAATGTTGGAAATATGTAACACTCCGAATTTACCATCTGATGATGGGATTAATAATGCGGCATGCAAACACTGCACAACAGCCTTATGATCATGCAATGGTGTATGGCGAAAGTCGCCACTGCCCAGAACCCGACATTCAGTGAGTCGACATAAGCCCTCTAGTAAAACCAGCCTTCAACAGAAATAAAGAGAAGATCCATGTCAAAGCCATTCATTGTTATCTCAATAAGCCACTTGGTGTGAGCGTCAATTTACGTCCAATCGTATCTACTTGTCCCAGTCGCCTTTATTTGCCTCACCCTGTATAAGGGTTGTTGAAGAGAAAAATATAGACAAAACTTTTAACACTAGAAGCACTTGTCCTCCGACCACGAAAAGGTAGCATAACAGAGTTGGCAATGCGACAAAATAACGCAAAGTCTGTAAAATTACAAGGTTAACTTCACTGCGTCCAACAATTTTTTGCAACTGAAAAATGTGTAATTTACTTTCGGCGAAGAAAGTGTGATGGCGAATGAAATATGTCGTAAATTACCAAAGAAATTGTGATACTGTAGGATTTTACGCCATGATAACGCAAAGCCACATATTGGCAATGAAATATAGGAAACTTCTATGTTATTTCCCCTGATAGGTGTACGATTGCTTTCCTTGCAGTACGTAACTATGGTCTTGTGAATATCGCGTATTAGGTCCCCGAAAAATCAACATTTCATTTGAGATCAAGTAATGTATAATGCTGTGGAAAAAAGGTTGCATCAACAAGAATGTAAACTGGAATGGCCTTTTTCCCACATAAATATGGATTTCATTTCTATGACCTGGATTCCCAGTACAGTTTTTAATAAACACACAATAGAGTAAGGAAAATTTTTAAAAAAAACTCTTCTGAAACTTTTGTATCACACTTAGATCGCTTCAAGAGTAATGGAGGTGATTATCTGGATATTTTCTCGAAGATTTATTACATTGTCTCTAGGTTGTGGTAATGCTCCTTCCTCGATTTTTCTTCTGCTTTTTCAGACGTCATTCTGTTTCGTTTGAACTACACTTGTATTTTTTTCTTTTAGCTAATGGTATTACATATTCAGAACAGTTATTATTACTGAAAGAAACAAATTACTTCTCAAAAATAGATATTTTTCCGAACTAGGCTGTAGCCAAAAAGATCGTCACATGTTTCTAATCCATATAGTCGAAATAACCCATGTTATTGGAACCGAAATCATTGAACAATCGAACAAAAACATCTTCAGTGAAAGTCATTGGTTAAAAGTACCAATATGTGAACTTTGTAATGAAAGTTTATTGGAATCATAGGAATGGAATCATAGAAACTGCAGTATGTAAGCGGTCACAAAATGTAACAGTTCAGCAATAAAAAAGTATATTTTTGAGTTTTATTAAAACTTAGATTTTATGACTCATCAATAAATTACAATAATGGATAAATTTTGTAAGATATTGGATTTTTATTATAGTACCAGCTAAACCTAAAAATCTTTTTTTAGATGTTTTTTTTACATTAAAAAATATGATGTACTTCCCTTTAATTCAAATTCATTGCGGCTAATCAGAAAGTTATTAATTAATCATTTTCTTTTTTCGGAATAACGTTTATAAATTCCTTATACAATTTTACAAAGACAATAGATTTCAAGAAAATAAATTTAGTAACTCTGAATTTCTTGAGTTCTAAAAGTTGTGCTCAATCTATAGATCTGTAACTAGATTCATAGAGTTGCTTGCAAGTATAGAGGTCATTATTTTATATTAGATTCGGTTTACAGCTTTACATGGGCTCCGGATGGGCTACTTCAGGAAAATAAATAAGTTACAAGATAACTGCAAAAAAAGTAACCAATTGAATACGACTCATACATATTCAAAAGTAAGTGAGGGTTTATAAATTTTTTTTGAAAAGTTGTTTGTTGCTTTTGTAAGCAGGACTTTCAAACTGTAAGCTGTTTATTTACAATATGAGATAAAATCAGTATTTTTCAAGCATGAAAAGTCGAATAATAAATGTTCATCAGCAATAAAGAAAATAAATGCATTGCGAAAATAAAAATATTTTCATAAGTTTCAAATTAAATTACTAAACAAAAAATTATTGACATTAAATTTGTATTGCTTTTATCTGGTTTTTAAAGCTGTATATTGACAACGGCTTTGAAAGTATGCTTAGTTTTTAATTTTAATTAGAATTTAAAAAGATTTTTCTTGTAATTCAAAACAAAGGATTTAATGTATTAAATATGAATTCAATTGTTTGACTAAATCTTCTTCAGTTGTAAGACATAAGCAAAAAACACAGAATGATTTATTTATTTATTTTTCTAAAACAATTAATTAAAAAAGTATTTTGATTACACTTGGTAAAAAAGTACTTTTTATTTTGATGATGTCTTGCATAAAAAACATAAGGGAAAAAGTAATTCAAAAATTTGTTCACGGTTTCATCAAGCATTTAATTCTATTAATTAATTTCGAAGAGATTTAAAAAATGTGTCAATATATACACTCATAGATTTTTTAAAGAAGAAAAAATGACATTATTTTTTTTAAATAAAATTATTTTGTTTTGATAATTCCTCGAGAAGATCTGCAGAAATTTCCTAAGGGTCGAGTTTCTACATTTCAACTCTTAACTTTTATTTATTAATAGCTCACAATAAATCTTGTAAGATAATGAAACTTCAATTATTATGATGATTTACTATTAAAAACTATATAAATGGTAAGGAAATGAAAAATATATATGTTTTTTGCTTTAAAATTTTAAAAATCACTTTTGAAATCTCATATAAATGTGTATATATCCATGTACTTTTATAAAAGTCTTATAATTCAATAATTGGTACCTAACTTTAATGTAGAATTATATATTCGATGCATAAAGAAATTTTTGGATGTCCCCCTATAACATTTTTTATAGTATAATGTATTTAAAAATTGAAATTATATCAAATTTAAAATGATATTCAGACATAGGAAACAGAAATTTTGAAAGGGATAAATAAAATTGAACAATGTTCTCTATATACATGAAGTATTGAGGGAATAATTCACAATAAACCAGTAAAAATAATTTTAAAAAATATTAATTCACCTTTTATAATTAATAAGTGAATACAAATAATAATCTATTACTTCTCTTACGAAATAAAAAAAGGAAAAAAATAAATTAAATGCAATAAATACTTTTACCTACATACATTTGAAAGTTGTCGTAATACATAGCGTTATTTAGAACACACACATAATATAATGTACCTTAATCTCTATAAGATATTGTTTATACCTTATATAATGTTAAAAATTGCATTTTACAATTAAATGAAATAATTTTCTAACTGGAGTCACATACATATCTTAAAAATGTAGACTTAAGACAGAATAATTTATATAAAAATAACCAATTATATTCCAATATTTTTCAATTATATTTATTAGTTAATTTCAATCACACACACACACATGTTGATAATTTTCCAATTATTTTCAAATTTACTATGTAATTTACAGTCTAGATACATCAATACTTTCTTAAAAAATATTTTAAAGTTCAGACGATTATTTTACATTTCTCTGTTAGTCTCTAATAGAAAATAAAAAGCGCGGGAAAGAAAAAATAATTCTTTAATGAAGATCTGTTAAAGAATGCAAAAGGTGAAATTTGATTGTGAAGTATTCATAATAATAAATTAAAAGAAGTTTGTTATAAAAGTTTTTTTTTTATTTTCATAAAAGCTCAACAGTTTAATTTTCCACTGATAAAGTTTACATTTAAGATCAAACAAATTTAAATGCATAAACAAGAATTGAAAAAAGACTGCTTAAAAATTAATGAACAAACAAAAAGATGTAGCAATTTCTTGATTTGTACAAATGATAAAATAATGAAATGATACGATAAATTATACCTGCGTTAATCATATAAAATTCTAAAAAGAATTTGATGGAAAATCCAAAAAATTCAGGTATTTAAAGTTTTGGGAATAATTTCTGTAGTTTTTCTTTCGCTTAAACGAAATTTAAAGCATAATTACACAGTACGAATGACGAATGCGTGAAATTTTATTCAAATTTACTCTTGCGTTAATTTGACTTCGAAAAATTGAATGATTACAAGAGTAATTAAACGACTATTTAGTTATGGATTTCGATCCACAAATAAAATTTCTCTTTAATCAAAATGAATTTTAAAAAATACAATGAAACAATCGGTTAATGTTTTTTTTTCAGTTGAATTAATTTTTCATAAAATTAAATTTATTCATGTGCTTAAATTAGCGTTATTTTTTTACTTACATTTTTGTATCCACTTTCACTAACGTGTTTCGATATGCCGGGTTTATAGATAGAATGCGTAGAGTTCACTTTCGTGCTTTAATTGAACTTTCCTTAAATAAAAGTCACTTTGGAGAGATATGTACATAAAAAATGGGGGGAAATATCTATTATTAATACAATTTTTTCCTCTACTTATAACGGATGGTTTTAATTAACAACTGAGCCAATAGATGGCTCTGCCATCTGTACTGATCCATACATCCGTACTGATAAAAACAAACAGTTGTTGCTAATGCCACCTGTTTGACGGTATCAGATAGATGACCACAAAATTCATCGAGACAGTGGGCTAGATGTAGGCCTGTCGTTAGCCCTAGCTTTGAGCCCTAAAAAGGGGGATAGTACAATTTGACTCGGTTCCAGCACAATTTTGAAGGGTGCTCAAACCCTGGTGGTGCTCAGTGCCCCACCCACCTCTCTTTTCATTCCTCCAACTTCACGAGATAACTTGCGACTCGTTGGCTATTTAGAGTATTCCCCTACCGGAAATACACTATACGTTTCCGAACATCCATGCCTTTTTTGGAATTCGAGCCCAGGCCCAATGGCACAGCAATCAACGTCACTAGTCACTATACTGGAAAGGTAGCTAAAGTGTTTGACTCAAGCGATTAAGACGGTGAAAATGGTCTATACCTTCCTGGCCACAGAAAGGTATATTTGACTTGTATTGTTTCTGTCTAAGCTTTTGTATGTTTTAATCTATTGTACATATACAGGGTATCCGGGCTTAAAGTGTCCAAAAGTTATTGCTTAAATTACAGAACTACCCATCATATTGTAATAAACTGCTCATCCGTGGATTGAAATCCTCCTCGAGATTTTTTGAGTCATGCACATGCGCGCATTATTCGGCAATCGCAGACGATAAACTTGCCACACTGACTTCATCAGTAAAGATGTGGATGTCACAGCAAAAGGTGCAGTGCGTACTTTGGTTAACGGAATTTAAATCAGTCACGCGCGTTCAGCAACGTGTTCGAACAGAATGGAAAGTCAATCCTCCGACATCAAAATCTATCCATCGATGGGAAAGAACTTTCAAAGTAGATGGGAACTTTGGAATCTCAAACTGGCATGTATCCTTAAGTTTTCGTTTTAGAAAACACTGTTGATCGTGTGCATTATTCATAAAGTAGAAGTCCTGATAAGTCTATTAGGCAAGCCAGTAACGGCATTCCATTCTGTTCGAACACGTCGCTGTACACGTGTGACTGATTTAAATCCCGTTTAATTAAAGAGGTTTCCAATCCATGAGTGAACAGTTTACTACATTCTGATGGGTAATGAGGTAATAATAAGCCATACATTTGGATACATTAAGATATCCGACTACTCTAAAATTGTGAATTTTGACAAAAAAGGAAAATTTTTTTAAATTTTGTTTCATAGGTCATCGTTTTATAAAAATACCAAGTTTATCATTTTCCGTTCACTAGAACAAAAACTACAAGTTTTTTAGTAAAAGAAGATTACCTTAAAAGCGATATGTAATACTTTAAAACGCGTTCTACTCGAAATGTGTTTTTTTAAATGCTCAAACGGGAGCAGCGATTGCTCAAACAGTTTTGAAAATAAATAATTAATTGAAATTTTTTGTGAATGTTCTGTATAAAAGTAGAAGTGTTTTAACTTTCACATTTTTCAATCACTGTTTTATTACAAAATTTACAGTCTCTTATGTGAATACAATCACTGTTTTTTTAAGTAATTTCATATAATAATTAAGATAAAGTGCTCTAGTTTTTGTAAAAATTAGAATATCTCTTATCCTGAAGGGCATTTCAAAAATGCATAATAAAGCAACACATCAGAATTGAAACATTGAAAATTTGTTCAGAAACTTTTGGTACAGAACGGGCCACGTTAATGTTATTTTTCGTAAATTTTTACCAATTTCTCTCCATTTAAGTAATAATAATTTCTTTTTATGTTCTTGATTTTAGCATATTTTTCTTAAAATGTCCTAAGCAAATCTAAAAGCCACAAAAAAATCCCCATATCTCCAATTTTTTTTTTAAAAGTTGTCGCAAGTAGCAGGATACATTAAGCCCGGACACCCCTTGTAGTATGTGTGTTTAAAACTAATAAACACTTATTGATATCACCTTTCCATTTTCTTGCGTTTTGCAAACTTATATTTCTCCCCTTTGTATTTTTTTGTGCTGCAATAAAAACGAAATTTCCTTTCTATATTTACATTAATAAAATAAACTATTTACTTTGTTTCTTATTACAAATAAATTAACTCTTAGAAAACAATGTAGCTAAGTTTAATCTGAAACGATCTGTTTGTGTGGTTAAATATATTAACTAAAGTTTTATGATTTATGGCTGACTGCATCTTCATCACCATGCCTAACTGCTTAATATCTCATAGTAATCCGCAGACTCATTTAATGAATCAAAATAAAGAAAAAAGCAACTTTTATTGTCTTACTTGTAAAAGAAATTATCTTTTGCTTCAGTGTTAATTTGCCAGATGCACCAGCACGTAGCTCCACTGACATTAATGATGCTTAAGAAGGTTATGACGCCATTAAACGGAAGGAAAAGGCAATCATCATCAACATTTTTTCCTTTAATGATGCTCGAAATTTCTACCGTAAATTGCGAAGCACTTAAAGTTGCCTTGTAAACAATCCCAACTATGCGACTGTTTGCTTTTTGATTTATATAAAAAAAAGTTTTTTTTTTTTTTTTTTTTTTTTTTTTTTTTTTTTTTAAGAAATCATCAACCTTTATCGTTTTTGTCTGGAATATTTTGGGATACTTTTTGGTATTTATGTATTGAACCTTCGACCAATTTCATCAAATCAAAAGACCGACTATCTAAAAAAATGTTTCCAACAGCTATCATCGTTAATATCATGCATGTTAAAATACGTGCTGGAGCAGTTTCTGCTACTGACTGCATATCGCGGCATTAGACGATGATTTTAGATTGGCCAAAATTTGTCAAAAATGCAATACGTAACTACCTACTTTCTTTATGTTAACACTAATGCTAAGAAAATGGGGAATTAAAAGAAATGACCTTTAAAAACTTAAATTATTTAGTTTGTTTCAAACAGTACTGTGTATATATTACAGTAAATTGGCAAATTGGCAAAAAAAAATTTACATTACTTTATAATCGATTTTAATATAAGTATCAGTTAAAGTTTCTGCTATGCCGGATGCTTTTTTGGAAGAAAACCAGGTTTGAATCAAGATTAATATTTATGCATACTTTGTACCATCTACGATACTTTAAATAAACAATGTTGTTTGTAATCTAACTTCATTTTCCAGAATTAAAAGGAGAAATGCACAGATTATTTCTACAATAGAGGATGTAAGGATTGCATAAACAGGATGTAATTTAAATAACTGCACAGATTAAAATAGTGGATGGGAGGGAGATCTTCAAATAAGAAAAACAACAAAATATGGGATCAGAAAACAATCTCGGAGTTTCTAGAGGTATATTTCAGTATATTCGAGAACCCGCCCAAATTCAAATCTTTAAGAAAATTCACTTGCTCTTTTCTTTACATCCTCTCCAAAACCATTCAGAAGATTCCAATCAATTGGAACATCTCCGCTAATCGTCTCAACAAAGCTAAAAATCTCTGTAAAATAAATTATAGTTTAAAAAAACTAAAAAAACACCCTTTTATAGTATATCGAACTAAGTTGTAACTTAATCTTTTAGTCGCCAAATCTGGAAATGGGATCTGAAATTAGTCACCAAATCTGGAAATAGGATCTGAAATTAGTCGCCAAATCTGGAAATAGGAATTGAATTTAGTCGCCAAATGAGAGATGGGATCTGAAAGTGGAAAATCGTTAATCTTGATAATCTTGATCGGACAATGGAACAAAATAAGGAAATTACTGTATTGTCATCGCGCTTGGACGAGTTAAATTTCGAATGAATCTGACCTTTTAAAGTGGGTAACAATTGAGTTCAAAGATTCCATTACATACAAGTGAACCTTATAAAAAGGTATTAAAATATTGCCAATTTCCAGTTTTGCAGAACTGTTAGCTAAAGATGGGACAATATTTGAATCCTCATAAGACTGATATGTACTAGTTTGATAACTAACGGTAATACAAGCCCGCTTTTCCATTTAGGCACTCAAGACAAGTGCCTAAAGCGCAAAAAAATTAAAAAGCGAAAAAAAAAAAATTTTAGAAATTCCCTCGTGAACCAAAATTGGCAAAATAAGAGCCGTAGGAGGAGGAAAGATCTGGAAATAGTGAGGAGACATAACAATCTAGAGCCTAGGGTGCCGGAAGAGTTAAAAACGGCCCTGTGGTAATGCGAGAGAAGCGGTAAAACTTTTCATGGAGTGATTTCCCCCCAAACAGAGAATTACCAATCAAAGTAAACTTCAACGATTGTACAGTTAACTGTTAGATATGGTTCATTCCCCCATTCAAACTCATGACGGAGAACAAGCTAGAAATTTTGAACGATAAATAAAATGGAAGCAAGTTTTTACAAAGTTGATAAGCGGCCTGAACAAAACTCTCAAACAAAAGTTAGGTATCAAGAAGTGAACCATATGACTGTATGGCTAATGTTCCTTAAAAAAAGTTAATACCCTTTTCATCTTCACTAATTACAAATCATCAAAGAAAGGGTTTCTCAAGGCATATTTTATCCGTACAATGATTAATGTAGCAAAACATACTATAGCCAAAATGTGTAGCATCTATTCTATTAACGGATGAAGCAACCTTCATATGCAATGGAACATGCACAGCAGTCAAGTGTAGTTTACATTTAATTCAAGCATGCTACACTTCAAATAGATTATCAAGAAAAGTGCGGAAAGAGATAATCGAGGACCAGTTAATTGGGTTTTATCGTTTAACAAGCTTCCACACACATAGCAGAGACATTAGGGCTTCACCTTCCATAGAAAAGTCAAGCCCTTTGCATGCTGCCAGATATACTACTGTGCACGCAAATTAATAAGCAGTTGTATGGTCCAGGTACGACAAAGATCCAGCCGAAAATGAGAGCAGTGGACTGAATTTCCTGAGCAAAAGAATTACCTGATAAATGGATTGATAAAGGGAGATCCGTTGCTTGGCCTTTAAGATCTCATGATCTATCTTTCTAGACTTTTTTTCTCTGTGAATGATTAAAACAAAGCCGTTTTCAATTCTCCTATTTCATCCTAAGAGTATTTTATCACCAGTAGGGTTTGCAATCCCGTGTCATATTTTCAATCCCGGAATTTCGGGATTACTTTATCCAAATCCCGGTACTAGGACTAGACTATTTAAGTAAAATACTTACACATTAGAATAGTTGAAATTGCATACTAAAACTGAAAAAATATTTAAAAATTGGTTTAACATTAATTTCACTGTGTGTGTAGGAAACAAATAAACTTACTTCATCATAAAAACAAATACAAATAGTACATAATGAAACTAAAAAAACATTTCTTCATTTCTTGTGTTTCTGTAAATAAGCTTTTAAAACACACAGACCGTCCAGCGTTTCATATTTTTGTTACAAATTGTCCTGCCGAAAAAAATACTCTTTCGGATTCTATACTAGAAGGTGTTATTGTCATTAAATAGGAGTATGTGTTCTTTTCAGGTATTCACCACGCATCCCTCCATTTTTAAAAAAAAGAGAGATTTCTTTTTGAATTTTTGATTATAGTATCTCAAATCTAATAGACTGTATTGGTGCATATATCTCTTTAAAACTTTATCTAGTTAATCTGCTACACTTAAGGGCTTTTGTGTATAAATTGATCCAGTCATTGAATCAGAATGTGAATCCATTTCAAGTGTTACCTTGTTTGAAATAGAAGATTCAGTTGCGTGAGCTGTTGTAATGCAATAGGATTCGAAGTGTCTCAAGTCTTTCAAGCAGGTCCGCTATTATTTAAAGGTATTTTAATTGAAGAAGGAAAATTAACATAATCTATTCTTGAGACGTTGCTTATATTATTGTGTAAGTATTGCTGAGTGAGTCACTAAGACTTGTGCGACGTTCTCCCATACGAGAAATGAGAGTTACACATATTTTTTTACTTATAGCATTTATAATTGCAAAAAATTCTACGTTCCTATTTCGTAAAAAAACATAAATTTTCTAAGAATAAAATTCTTAAAAAATTTTGATGGGAAAAAAAGCCCACATACAGCCCACCGGGCTTTTCTGAGTGGCCCAGTCCAGTCATGCCCTTTAGTACAGGGAAAGTCAATTATCCCCCCCCCCCCTCCCACTTAAGCATCATGTTGTTATGGCTCGCGTGGAATAGTTAGTTGTCATATGTTTGTGGCCCGGCGGAAAAGAAGGTTGAGTACCCCTGGCTAAGATATTCAAAAATACAAACGTAGTTCAAGAATTGCCAATTCCAGATGATCCTATTGACGAAATTAAATATTGATTACGGTTTTACTTTCAACTTTTAGAAAAATATTTCATTAAAAAAGGTGCCTTACACAAGTTGCCAAAAAATCACGCAAGGGAACTTAGTCAAACATAGCTATTTAATAATCCGTTCTGGATCTTCTAAACTATTTAAAATAAGTTTTGAATGGAAATATATCTTAAAAGGTTACTCAGTTTTTGAAGCAACTACGAACTCGTTAATTTTTTATATAAAAGCTGCTCCATCACAAAACATCAGACATGGCTGCATCCAGATCAACAAAACAAATCCCTGCAAAAATTTCTCTGATGTTAAAAATAATCAATCACATGTGATAGATTTTTTTTATTATTAATTCTATAGCGTGCATTTCAAACACACTACTATTTTATTATAATTTTTTTTATAGATTTAACCTCTGAACACGGGATTAAGGTATCACCTACATTTAAAAGATAAGGAAATAGAGATTTGATCCCACATAGTTCACTCCACATTGTTCTGCTCCATCACAAAACATCAGACATGACTGCATCCAGATCAACAAAACAAATCCTGCAAAAATTTCTCTGATGTTAAAAATAATCAATCACATGTGATAGATTTTTTTTTATTATTAATTCTATAGCGTGCATTTCAAACACACTACTATATTTTTATTATAATTTTTTTTATAGATTTAACCTCTGAACACACGGGATTAAGGTATCACCTACATTTAAAAGATAAAGAGATTTGATCCCACGTAGTTCTCTATTGCGCCCCCCCCCCTTCAACGATTCAACTGACCAAAATCGAAAATAATCAAGTAATCTTTTTACTAAGGAGTTTATAGAATACTTTCTTGTGAATACACAACATAGCTTCCTAATTTTTAAACCTCCCACTCAATTTCAGCATCTTGTTCCATAAAATAGAACGTCAATAATGAGAATAATAGACAAACCGAGTTTATTGGACATACTTATTAAAAATGTTCTTTTTAAATAAGTGGTAATTCTAATTACAATCTAATTTTTCAACATGCTTTCAAGTGCCCACTTTAACTTCACAGTGAGGGAAATAATATTATTTGGTTCTAATTGCTTATTAATATTTTCTTAAGAAATGAGATATTGGAGCTACCGACTCTGTGGAAAAGAGGATGAACCCGACTGAGTCCATTGTTGCAGAGTTCAAATCAAAATAATTTGGAATAGACAGCAAAGAACTGCGTAGTAACTTTCCATAGAGTTGATAGCATTCTAGCCCTTCCCAATTAATTTGATCAAAAAGGGCTAAATAAGTTATGAAATATTCTCTCTTTGGAAGAAATTCCAGCACTTTCCCATTGAAGTACAGCGCCCTCTATGGGAACTGGAAGGAATGTGTATTGCTATCTCCAAAGTAAATATATTTAGGGTACAAATTCGGAAACCTTTTTTGATAATATCTTTATTCTTTTTGTACCCTTGAAAGAAGCAATATAAACACATTTCGTGCAGTGTGTTTGTGTAGCAGTATATAGTAAAACTGTAATTTACATTGGGAAAAGATATCCTGTTGAAGCTATAACTAAAATAAAGTTACGGGTATGGAAACTCTCCATGTTTAATGGTATAAAGATCGAGTTATTATTGAGTTTGCATTGTCTTGATTTTCAAAATATTGGTAACATTTATTTGAAAAATCTTGAAAATTATGATTTTATTTTACTAGTAAAAAGTTAAGAATAATTCTTGCCGTGTTTTTACCAAACCTCTTTTATTTTTATTGCTTTTGATGTGTAGTAATTATCTGGTTTACGTTTCGATTTGGATCTAGAACATCTTCACAGGTTTCCTTTATTTGATCAAAATTATTTGGTACTTCAGTTTTCCATAGTTATCTCATCCTTGAAACGTCATATTGCATTTTTTTTTTAATCATTATCCGAATCTATTTTCAAATCCACAAGGAAATAAACAAAACTTTCCCCTAATTCAAAGAGCAATTCAAAGTTCAAGAGGTAAAGTGGTACGTGCATGAAACCTCCATTTTAATGCTTTGAATAATAGTGGATTATGACTGTAAACGCATATCATGCAAACAGGTCAGTTAAAAAAACAGTTCAAAGAGAAATGTGAATTTTAAAAGTAATCACAGATCTTCATTATGAATTGTTTGACCACATAGTGGTGCGACAATCGCTGTTCAACCAATACTTTCGACTGCATCGTTGCGTGCCTTCTACTTATCAACAAAATGCTTCATCAAAAACTGCCTTTAAAAAGTACATTTTTTTTTATTTTTTTTTTGTCCTCCTATATACGAACTATTTATTTTGAAACTATTTTAAAAAAATATCTGAAATATATAAGTTATGAAACACAAAAATTTTTTTACCACTAAAATAATTATTAAAATATGTTTTAAAAAAGCTTACCACTTAAACCATTATATAAAAGAATTTTTTTATCAAATCATAGTTTTCAGGAAAAGTTCGGCAAACGAACTGTAGTATTTAATGAGTTAGAATGTTATTAAACTGTAAGTCCCTATTTTTTTATTCTACATAATTTTGTAAAATTAAGTACCTTTTCGTTTCATGTGTTTATTTTTAATTGTTTGATTTATTTTCAGCTTGAATACGAGAAATTCAATTTTTTATGCAAATAGCAAACATTTAGGGTTTTAATAATTGATGTTGGTTTTTGAAGAAAGAGAAGAAAAAAATTGGCAGTTATAGACTGCCGATAGAAGTGAAAACTTAGAAGTTTTGGTATAAAAATTTGGAATTTCATAATGTTGAACTAAAATTATAAACATCAATCTGGTTTTCACATCTATTGACACTCCGAGCAACAATTTTATGCATGTTTATATGGATTTTTAATATTAAAATATATTACGTGTACAAGATCATGACAAAATATAAATAGAATTCAATTGAAATAACAATTAATATACAAAAATAATATTTATAGATAGTATTTGTATTTACTTAAATTTCAATGCACTTGATTTGTAACGTTATTTTAATTGTTTGCATCATTGTCATCATTAATTAGAACAATACTTATAGACTTTTTGCACTTTCAATTATTTCATTCTGTCCTAAAAAAAATACAATAGGCTTATGGTAACTAAAGTAAGAAAGTAAAACGATTGACTCAAATTTATCTAAGTATCGCGTTAAAACCGCATCGATCGTCGTTTTACATTTTGTAGTGCTAAGTTCACAATCACTGGCCATATTTAAATTAAGTGTTTCATTTAGAAATTCAATTAGTGGTAGATTTTTATCTGCAAAGTTAATAGTGAAGTCTCCACTTAAAATCATCCGTACATTATCATATTTTTCGCCAAATCTTTTATCGAGTATTTCAGAAACTTCTTTTGTATAAATCATCAAATTTTCGAATAAAAATTGTTGTATCCGTCTCATAAATTTTCCAGGCGAAATATAAACGGCAACCATTAATATGTATTGTTTTATAAAAATTTTTAATTCAAAATCTAGGATAAAAATATGATTGAACAACTAGAAGTCTGTTTTACCACAGTAGTAAGAAAACGTCTAAGCCTCTGTGAAATACTAATCCGGATTGTGTGATGCACTGCAGAGGTTAAATATTAGAAAATAAATAATACAAAATTTTTAAACGCCAGAATAAATAAGAAGATTTAAAATAATTTTAAAAAACATATTAATTTTCAAACGCCAAAATAAATATGAGTATTTAAAATAATTTTCTGTTATTTATTTTTTATCTTAAAAATATTAGTATATTTATTTAGTACTCACTATTGTACTGCATAATGATTCTTCAATAAAATGATTCAAACAATAATCAAACAAAAGCACTAGGTAAATTCCTATTATAGCCCACCCCTTGGCAAAAATTTTTTAAAGTCGCGCCAAAATGGCGCCAAGCGCGTTTTTCAAAGTCGAGTTCAGGCCAACTGGGAAAAACATCGCGTCTTGTCCGAAGGAGCAAAAATGGAAAACATTAGAGCTTTAAGAAAATATACGAGCTTCTGAAAATAATAGGTACTTTTTTAACTTTTCGAACAATTCCATGAAAAATTAACTTTTCAAAAGTAGGAAACGGAAAACAATCCGGAAAAAAAAGGAATCGAAAGAGAAATTTTACAGACGTTAATAAAGCAAATTCAGCAAAATCTCGGCTTCTAAAAATCGGAAATGAAGAGCATTCTAATAAGTAAAAATTGAGATCTAAAGATCAAAATCGAAAAATTCTTTTTTTTAATTTTGAAAAGTACGGATTTAAGAACATTCCGAAAAGAAGGAATCGAAGTTCCATTGAGGAAAACAATTTTTTAGACGTTCAGAACAAATTAATGAAAGATTCAGCTTCTAAAAGCAGAAAAAAAAATTAAGGACAAAAAAAAAACGGATATCGGAACGACAAAAATCGAAATTTCTTTTTTAACTGCTAAAAAGTAGAAAATTAAGAGTTTAAAAAAATAAATAAGAACAAATTAATGGAAGATTTAGCTTCTAAAAGCAGAAAATTAATGGCATCCTAAAAAAAAGACGGATATCCGAACGACAAAAACGGAAATTTCTTTTCAACTGTTGAAAAATAGAAAATTAATAACATTCTAAATAGAATAAATCGATATTCGAAGGAGAAAAATTATTAACTTTTAAAACTTTATGAACAAAATACTGAATGATTTAGCTTCTTAAAAAGACAAACGCATTCTAAAATTACTGTAACGGCTTTTGCCAAATCACGTACCTTTCCTTACATCATGCGGATTTTTTCCTCCTTTCGAACGGCATCTTCATAATTTTAACTATTTTTTCCGAAAGCTCCATCCAATAATTACCACCTTTTTTACACAAAATTGAAAAATAAATAAACCTTGCTTTCGTCTAGAATACAATAACCGGCAATCGCACGTACTAGTGGAATAACAGCGAAGCATCAAATAGTAACGGTCCTTACTACTCGTACATAGTTAGTAGGGTTGCCGAAACCACCGTAATTAACGGAAATTACTAGTTGAAGACACCTAACGGTCACTAAAAATGGTCTAATTTTGAAGAATTAAAAAAAGAAGGGTTGCAAGCTTGGTGAACTTATCGCTCAACTTGGCGACAAAAAAGCACAGAATCCAGGGGTGGGCTAGACGCGAACGCACCAGATTTCATCCATCCAAAAAGTGACTAAAGCGAACAGCACACTGCGCATGCGCCAGTCAGAGCATGCCAGTGACGCGCGAACCCATAAGATTTTCCCCTATCCAAAAGTGCCCAACGCCGCTAAAGAAGTTTTCACTTCAATAACATGTTTTAAGCATTAAATGAAATGCTCGTCCAGGTAACCTCATCACTGCTCTCAGATTCACTAATCTAACTTTTAAAAAAAATGAGTTATTTAGAATCACTTTGAAATCCATATATGCTAAAAGTAGAATCCGATTCACTTCCTGATTCTTATTCCATAATGTATACAATATTAAAAATATATATCTTTTTTTTTTTTCAGAGAACGTAACCCACGGGTTTTTACGAAGAGCGTAACAAAGTACTTGATCTTAGATTACAAAAACGTATCACTAAGATTTGTGTTCGATTGTGCTCTGATACCTAGTTAACAAAATAATTATCACTAAACATGTTACAAATAATCTGCTACTGCCATCTGGTGTATATATTAAGAAATAAACAATATTCCGGACTCAGGACGATGCCCCAAATTATTAGGTCAATCAGGGGTTCAAATCAGCGGTGTTTAGTGGAAGAATTCTTCTTTCAATCATCGAAGTCAAATCATTAGAACAATTCATTTAATTTCAATAAATCAAAGACAATAGTAAAATATTAATTTAAGTTTAATGACAAATGGAGTGCGTCTGCCCTCGTTCACGTACCGATCTCTAATCAAAACAAAGGAGGTTTTTACAAGCAGCGTCCTCTATGCTGAGGGGTTCTAACACTTAGCTTTATGAATATAAAAACAGGAGATGGCGCTTGTGTCGCGGGAGGAACAGAAAATTTCCTGGTATAATACCGTCCTGGTTTTTAATACCGTAATTGTATTTAAAAAAAACTACAGGAGACCATGAACGAGATCCAAGGCTCAGAACAGCTGCTCAAAATGTGGAAATTGATTCTGATGTTGAAAAAACCTTAAATTACAATGACATTAATATAAGAAAAACTGAACTATTAGCAATAAAACGGAGAAAAATGAAAAAAAGTAAAAGCAAACAAAAGAAATCCTCGGATGACTTTGTTTTCTCACAAAACCTATTAAACTTGACTCTCAAATCACAAATATTGAGCCAGTTGAAATGGTTTACCAGTTTTCCCAACTTGAACAAGATGTGGAGCAACCGCTCACAACTAATTTCGATCAAACTACTCCTAAGCCCAAACTCCCACTCTCAATAATGCTGAAAATTAAGAGTAACTATCGAGATTAATTTAAGATAATTACTGGAAAATTTCCCGACATTAAAAGTAAAATTTCCGGTGAATTCATGAAAAAAATTTGTTAAAAGCGATGGGAATATCGGAGTCTTACTCACGCCTTGGCGGAGGGTATGACTTTGAATATTACGTCATAAAACCCAAAGTAGAGAAACCTATTAAAATTGCATTAAAGATTTTTCCATTTTTATGAAAGTAGAAGAAGAAATTGGATACACTGTTATCGGCTGTATCCAACTCATATCTAAGAAACCTCAATCTCCACTTCCACATTCCCCCCCCCCCCAAGAATTGCGAATAATCAAAAAAATCTTCGAACTAAATAACCTGAGTTATATGCAAATGAAGGTCGAGGAATTCCTTGTTAGTCACTCAATGTTTTGATTGTAATAATTTTTTTTCGCAAGGTGTGTGTGGCAAACTACCATCTAAAACCCAGATGTTTTTGTATGGAAAAGAACATACAACTAACAGCTGTGAAATAAAAGAAAAGCCGGATAACCCTTACTGTGTATTAACTGCAAGGTATACGGACATACCTTGCTAGACCAAATGCCCAAAATTCCGAAAGCCAAAAAGAGTTATTCTGTTGAATAGAGATTAAAAAATTATTCTTTCAACACCGAAATACGAAAAGGAGTATCCTACGTCAACATTGTTAGTGGAGACAACTCCGACTCTTCTACTTAAAAATATAATGAAACCCAAAATCACAACAACGAATAAAACGATAATTTTCAAAGGTTTCGCGGATTCGGCCAGAACCAGGAAGACAATATTTGGAATCTATTTCAAGTTCTCAAATTTTTCAATTTAATTTCTAACTTAGTAAAAAGAATGCCAAAAATTTTGCTGTTATTACCTAACCTTAAGGCAATGTGGTACCATCTTCACAATTTTTTTTTATTTTTAATATTTGATATTTGGTTTTAATTGTATTTCATAAAGGTTACTATTTAATAATAATTCCGCACAAAAAATGCAAAATATTTGTAAAATTTAATTTTTTTTAGCTTTTTTAAGCATTTTTTAAATCCATAAGGCTTTTTTAAATATGTCTCTTTTCTTTCAGAGATTTTTTTCCAAGTACCTTATAATATACTACATAAAACTGTGCATAGGGTTTTTTCCGCTGCTGCTTTTTAATTTTTTATTAATTTTTTTATAGTTAAATTTCCAAAATTTCCCAAAAAAACATTAATTTTGATTTTGAATTTTTTTAGAAAAAGTACTAAACATGTTAGAGCTAATTCCATGCACAGTTTTACAAAGCATACATTTCAGAACATGTATAAAAAATTTCAAACCCATACTTCAATTATCAAAAAAGCCTTAGGGTTTTGAATAACAGTATGTGTACAAAAATTCAAAATGGAGAAATATAAGTTTGAAGTTTTCATTCCATGAATAGCATGATATAATATCCATCGAATAGTCTGAAACTTTTACGAAATGTTAATTAGCTTAGTTAAAACTACTTACCATAAAAAATTGCACAAATGTAGAACAATTAAACAGTATACTTCCATAATGAATATATAGAAAAAAACGAATGAAAGATCAAAATTTCATAAGACTTTATCTTTTTTTTTTAAAAAAAATAAATACACACACTTAAGAGCTAATTCCATGCTCAGAGCAAATGCACAACAAAGTACAAAAGAAGTTTTTATGCCTTTATTTTTTATTTCCTTGATTTTAAAAGCCCTTACATGTTAAATATTGTACACGAATAAAAGTAAAATCAAATAACAGTTTATAGGTAAAATACATCAAAATCTAAGAACTGTATATGTGCATTTGTTTAAATAAATATCTTAAAATATTTTAATAATAAAAGTGTTGAATCTCGCAAACATGGGATATATATATATCACCAAAAACAAATATATAAAAATGGGAGAGTTTTTCTATTCTTTGCGAATTAGATTTTTAATTACCTGAGTTATCAAAATGAGATTTAGTATTTGTGTTTTGGGAGAATCCGTTTTGAAGTTTTAATTTCATTCATAATAATATCGTGACAAGCACGCACAACTTTTAAGTCTTGACCAAATCCATTTGATCTTCCAGTAAATAATTCACAAACTAGAATTTTTGCATGATTTCACAATTCCTTCTTAAAATTATTTATTACTGCATATATAATGTCAATCTCATTGATGCGCATTAGAAAAATAATTAATTCATTTTTTATCAAACTCTTTTCTAGCATATAATCTGAAATGTAGGCGTGGTAGTTTCTGTTTAGCATCAAACATTGCTCCATTACTTAATGAAAAATGCAGGTAAAGCTTTGGAATTTTGCAGGCATATTTATAAAGATTCGGGGTATCAAATAAGCCAATAAAATTTTTTCGACAGTTTTATGATTTTTAGGGTACCATAGAGCCTTAAAGCAGCTGAATCGGATAAACAAAAATACCTACCTACTAGTTGAGTTCATGTTAAATGAGTAGTAATTTTTTGTTACTTAACTTCAAAAAATTACCCTTGTTTCTTGTAGTTCTATTTTTTCCTTTAATTTTAAACCCCATAGATTTCTTTTTTTCCCCTACATCGTGCTCTGTATTCTGCTTCCTTTAGACACGCTTCCATTTAACCATGCAAGATAACAACATGTCACTAGTTCCTGAAAGGGAATTGAGGATTGAAGATGCAGCCCAGTTATCCTGCGAAAACATCAAAGTCAAAATTAAACTCCATAGATTTCGTTTTTTCTACATTGTACTTTGTATCGTGCATTTTTAAGACACGCTTCCACCTAACCATACAAGACAACAACATGTCACCAGTACCTGAAAGGGAATTGAGGACTGAAGATGCAGCCCAGTTATCCTGCGAAAACATCACAGTCAAAATTAAACTCCATAGATTTCTTTTTTTCTACGTCGCGCTCTGTGTCCTGCTTCCTTAAGACACGCTTCCACCTAACCATCCAAGACAACAACATGCCACCACTTCCTGAAAGGGAATTGAGGACCGAAGATGCAGGCCCAGTTGCCCTGCGAAAACATCAAAGTCAAAAGTTAAAGTCTTCTCATAAACAGCATCCGAGGTCTTGCGATTTTCGAAGAAGAGTAGAAAATGCCTCTGAGACGTCCGCGAGCTCATTACCATCAGCTAACGACTGGGGAATGTGACCGAACTCCATGAACTGGGTTTGTTGATGCGCACAATAGCAACTCCATTTGGGAATTGTCATTGCCATAATACTTGGACCATCAAATGACATCGAATATTGTTTACGGATAAATCTCATTGCTGTCTGTGGAGGAATGACGGCCTTCAACGGGTATGGCGGCGACCTGGAGAACATGAAAAAAAACCCAACCTATTTCATCTATTGTCAAATCGATCCGACACCACGCATCATGGTTTGAGGTGGCATCAGCGACGTAGTGTGAGCTTTCGTTACCTGGGGTCGACCCGGAAATTTGTCGCCTCTCTATTTTAATTATTTGTCAAGAATATTAGTAAAAGACAAAAAAAGCATATTTAAATTTTTGTATTGGTTAAAAATGCACTTTTCGTGTTTTTTTTTTTCATAGCAAAACCTTTTATACAATTGTCAATATCAATATGTATGTCATGTTCAATTGCCAGAACAGCTAAATTTGTTAGCCTTAACTTGGACATAGTCGATCTGAGATAATTTTGGATTAATTTGAGCTTTGAGAAGCTTCTCTCGCAACTGGGATTACTGATGGGAGATGTTAAAAAAATTCTCAACATTATGACAATGCTTGGTAAGCCATCTTCAAGTTTGAACTCAATAATATATTTTAATAAACCCAGAGAGCCAGACCTAATGAGTTCTTTTTTACAGCCTTGGTCTGTTACAGCTACAAAAGCTTGTAGAAGTTACGCGCTCAAGTTGGAATTCTTTTTTAATGTCTTGAGGAGCTTGATCCGAGTTAAGTTCGTCCATGCCCAGGCCTTAGAAAAACATATTTTTGCACTAGATTCTGCAACTGTTAGTATCTTTCTCGAATTTCAGTACTTACTCTGTCTATTGAAGAAAACATTGTTCGCCTCAAGGCATCTTCGCACGATAACTGAACATCTTTACTTTCGTCGCCAAATGTATGCTTCCTCCTGATTCGTCTTGGGGGTTCAAAAGAAATTTCGAGCTCTTCACATAAATTTTTGGCATATATTAAAGCTTCACCCACGAATTCCTCCGGTTTTGCTTCTAATACGGTCTGTAAAGCACGTATTTTCTTAGCACATTGATGGATATTTAGTCCCTCTGTTTGCAAATAATTTTGAGCATCAATGACCAGAAGCCGGGTCGCAACCGAGCGGTCCAGCTTGGCTTGTGTCAGCGCGGGTGCGATTTGGTGTTTGAATTATTTTTTGAATTTAAATATCGTGGTGCTTGCCGCCTCCCCTTTTCGTATGCCGCCCGGGGTCATAGCCCCCTCTTACTCTCACCCCCCTTCGCTACACCCCTGGATTGCATAATGTTTGATCATAGAGGACGCCTCTAGTACATATTTACAGTGGACCGCTACGTCAAACAAGTTGTGGAGCCTGTTGTTCTTCTCTTGTTGCAGGGCGCACCCACACTGTATTCCAACAAAAAATATGCCAGGCCACATGTCGCACGGCAAACTCTTAACAGCCTGACAGGATTTAACATCCTTCCTTAGAGGACAAACCCTTTAGATCTGAATTTTAACGAACACTGTGGGGTCTCATTGTAGGTGATATCCACAGAGGATCACTAGCCTAAACCGAGGATGATCTGTGCACAGCAGTGAATGTAGCTTGGCTACGGTTACCTCAGGCAACCATCAATGGATAGAATGCCTCACCGAATTGAGACCTTTATGGGGGGACCTCGAGGGGGGCACATTAGATATTGGATAAATTAGTTTATAATGATTTTTATTTGTCCCTTTTTTTAACCATTTGCATATCCACCTAACCACTATCACTCTTGAAATTTACATGACGCTAAGTGCATTATTTCTTGGTGATGCAATTTCACTTTTAGGAAGTGAAATGAATGAATATAATGAACAGGAATTCCATAACCCTAGATGGCAATCAGGTATCTGATATACTGCGTCTGCGTGAGATAAGCAGAATTTCCTAAGCAATATACGGGGTGCACATGTTGTACGGGGAGAGGTTAGTAAGCTCCACCAGTGAGCAAATGGGGAAAATTTTGTGTTCGTGCCGAGCGCAGGTGTGATGGAGGCCATGATGGCCTGTTTTTATTTTCTTTGAGTCAGCAGGATGGAAAATTAATAAATATTCGAAAATCTGTTCAAATTAAGTCTATGTTTTCATTTGTTTTGATCATCATTGAATAAAAGACTGATGCAACATTCATGTATCATCTTTAACCGGGAGATATTCGAGACATCACAATACATATAACACTCATTTTCAACCTTATGATTAGGATTACAGACTAACTGTCCGATGATGTTCATACATTTTATTAAAAAGTTTGAAATCTTTTTTTAAAAAATTATTACACAGGCCTGCAATGGAAAAAAATACAACGGAAGTAAACACTGAATTTTATACATTTTTTTATGCTGATTTCAAAAGTGATAATGAAAAAGTTTTATCTCACCCCTTTTTGTTGAAAAATTCAATTTTAATTGAATTTCTTATTTCTTCCCTCCGTGACTGACCTTTATTCTATCGTGGTGAAACGTATAGATTATCTCACTCTATGATACCTTTTGGTCACAATCTCTCTCTACCAGCTCAAGGTCAAGGCTCCGATACCGACTACAAACTCTCAGGAACCGATTCTTCTCAGACCTTCTATCAGGTTGAACTTAATGATCTGACTAGAGATCTGGGATTTTTTCGAAAGAGACAGATGAATTTTTGGGCTCCAGATTGAAAGAAAAAAATGTATTCACGAAAGGAACCTCTTTTTATCGATAAAGAAATCGAGAATAAATTTTGTTTAGTATACTTTGAGGAAGACGAGAACCTGATTAATATTCAGATGTTCTCGGATTGATGAGCAAATTTAACATCACCTACGATAAAAATAACTAAAGGTGGTTTATAGATTCATTGAAAAGGGCATTAAAGCTGTCTTTCTCTATCACCGAAGCCATCTGTACCTGTTGAACATATGGGGCATTTAAAGGAACTCTATAAAAACCTCTGATTGTTTCTTGTTTAACACGAAGGCAAGTATTCAAAGTTCCCATATTTCATTTGTGAGTGGGGCAGCCGTGATAATACTCAAAACTGGGTCAAAATAGAGTGGCTGAAAATATTTTAAACCAGTCACCAAGAACGGATTCTGAACTGTTTAGTTGAGAAGAACGATATGTTATTAACCGCTCTGCATATAAAATTCGACGTAATGAAGCATTTTGTCAAGGCTGTTTCAGAAAATGAGGATTGTTTCAAATACCTTTGCAAAAAATTTCCTAACTTATCCGAAGCCAAGTTAAGAAAAAAAGGGATCTTTGTCGGTACACATACCCGCAAGCTTTTGAAGGATAACACATTTGAAAATTCCATGACAACAAACGAAACAGAAGCTTTGGTTGGTTTTGCAAAATACATCTCCTTCTCTCACCTGTGGAATTTCCCTCCGAAATTTTAGGATGTCAGCGAAGACCCAGTCACAGGGTCAAGATTTTCACCAGCTTATCAGAGATATGGAGCATAAATATGAAAAAAGTTGGGACAAAAATATGCTCATCGACTATTGCTGGATGTTAACACGAGATTGACAATAAAAGAACGTCAAAAAGAAGTTTCGAAGGTAAAAAGTTCTATATTTTATTGTTTGATGCTACATAGCCATTACTACAACGCAATATTTTCAAAAAAAAAATATTTAAAATACACGTGTAAAGGTTAAGAACTGAATTTGAGGAGGGGTGCTCAGAGTCTTGGGGGTTCGCGATGTCAGATTATTGCACAAAGAGGGGCAATAATTTGTCGATAATTTGAGAACCATTAATTTAAATAATACAGTTGGAAAAGCTTTCCTGTAAGTTCTATTTAAATAGGATCTTGTGCAATATGTATATATGTAATCGTTGGCAAGTGTTTTTTGTTTCTTTACTATTTGTCCTTTATTAGGTGCTTTTCAGGGCTGTTGAATGAATAAGGTATCATTTGGTATTTGGGTACTCCACTTCTATTTCACATTTGGACACTTAAGTTAAAAACAAGATATACACTCACAAAAAGCCAAAGACGATTAACAAAGATTGCAATTGCATAGCAATTACAATGGATTTTCCATAAAAACAAGAGTATTTATACAGAGTGGCATCCGGATGTTCAAAAACTCACATGACTTCCAAAGACGCTTCTTCTGATTGAACCAGATGATTATGTCTTATGTAATTCTTAATTTAAATACTCTGAGGTTTTAATTTATAAGGAATAAGGTTACAATTTCATCCCGTTAGGTGGGTAATCTGTGACCGCGGTAGCCTAGTGGTCAAGGCTGCTATATCAAGAGTTCGAGCCCAATACTACAAAAGGCCCGCCGTGTAGGGGAGCAATGCATCTTAAATATGTCGAGAGCTCAAACGTCCTCCCGTTGGTGTGGTATGGTAGTAAGAAGACGGAGTGCGAGCGCAGGTGTCGTTCTCGTCACTTGGTCATGACTTAAAATTACAAGGTCCGTCGCCAAAAGCCCTTGTGTAGCTGGATAGTGCAACAATAATATTCACTCACTCTAACTTAGGTAGGTAATCTAACAGTTAATTATTTACGTGAAAGTCCCATAGGGTCAAGACCATTACAAATTAAAGGAAATCAAAGTGAATTATTACTTATACATCCGTTACAGGAATTGTTTATCTCGACATGTTACAGATTTTCCGTTTGATAATCATGAAAAAAAATGCTAGGAATTTACATTTTTCCCTTTGTCACTACCACATAGTCGTTACGTCTTACCTCAATGCTGAGGTAACAGTTTGAATCGGTCGTGGAAGGGTTATTTGGTGGTCATCGTGATCACCACTTGTCTTCAGTGTATGGGGTTTTGTAAAGGATCAAGTGTACCCTCCGTCATTTCTTACATCCATTTCTGAACTAAAATCAAGAATCTACGCAGTTATTTTTTTCATCAACAGAAGCATGCTGGCAAATCTGTGGCAAGACCTGATTAACCGATGGGACAGTTGCAGAGTAACAAAAAGAAGTCAAGTCGAACATTTGTGATAATGTTAAAGATGGACTGTTTCTCTATCTTACAACAATATGTATTTTAATTTTTTTTCCTGTAAATTACATGAAATAAATCACTCATTTTGTGCAACTAATTTGTAGATACCCTGTATTTGTTTAATTTTTTTTCGTGCGTTTATTTTGAAAGCCTAAAATGATTGTGTTAGTGCTTTTTAAATGACTTATATCCCAAAGTAAAATTATCTGCCATCCCCTTAATAATGTTCTATTTTTATTATTTTTAAAATAAGTTGTAAATTTAAATGATTTCATAAAATTTTTGAAACTTTCTATCAATTATTATACTAGTTTTAAAAAATTGTTTTACTGAGTTATAGTAGTGCTATATAAATATATACAAGTATTGTCTCGTATTACTGTAAATAAAGATGTTATACCGTTATTTCTGTTAACCCGATTTGAAGCTAGAACATTTTTTTCATTCATTTTTATTTTGTACGCTATTTGTGTTAGTCTTTTTTTATGCCATATTTTTGTTTGGAAAATAATCTGAAAAGGAAACTCATATAGGGCTAATTTCAAATTATAGAATCAGACATTCCAATGAGTAAATGTGAACTTTACAAACTATTCTGAAGTTAGTTTTTGACTGATTTTGAAGGATTTAAGTGACTTTTTATAATAAAAGTTCCATTCAAAGCACCCAAAAAGTTAAACAGTTAAAAGGGCTGTCATGACCCTAAGGCATCAGGTGAAGTTTGGAACTCCAAAACAACAGACATTAGTATAAAAACAATCAAATTTATTTGGTTCAATCAATTTGCTATCATTCAATATTATAAACCGAGGGAGCAATAAAATTAATTGTCTCTCTTAAATTCGTAAAAAAAATAATTAAACACTTAACTGAGTGTGATCCAATGGAAGAGAACTCATCAGATATCTCTTGGGTCAACTATATTCCAGTCTAAATCTTCTCCCATTCACCCAAGGCTTCAGAAGGTCACTTCGTTAATCTTACTTGAATCACAGTGTAATAACTAACTCTAACACTGACATTGCTAGGGTTTTAATAGCACTCAACTTAGAATAAAATCAGCTAAAGAAGTATTTCCCCAAGAAGATTAGTGAAAGGGCACAAATAGGGCCCGTCACATGACTAGCGCGTGGCTAACGGAAATCGTTTAAAATTCTGTTTTTCCTAAAGTGCGTTTTTTCCGAGATCAGCGAATCCATATATAAGCCATTCTTAAGATTTTTTATGAATGTTGGAGAGAGATAATTGCATTTTATTTCTATTTTCTTAGTTAAAACTATCCACCTCTATTGAATCGACTTTTAGAAGCAAAACGTTTAACAAAGGACGAAACTAAGATAAAATATTTTAAGGGGACACAGTACGATTCCATTGACAAAACTCAGTCCAAAAACCAAACTAATTTTTTAGTCTAAATTATTTTTTATACATTTTTCTACAATTTCACAAAATATGAAAGCTCTAAATTAAAAAAAAGAATTTGAATTATGATACCCTTTTAATGTTCGTTTTTACTATAGTATTCGAATTAATTGTTACAAACATCGTTTTCTTGTATAAATTGCTATCTGAATACCAATGTTGACCCAAACCGCCGCAAACCAATTATACTTGGTATTTGTTAAAAATTACTTGTTTCATTGGTTTAGTGTCTTCCAATGGGGTAGGATATGTCTTCGTTATATCCTTGTGTTCCGTGTAACGTGTGTTACTTTTGCCCGTTCAAAGACAAATATTACTCCGAGGAAGCGTCCGAAAATAATCATTCTTAGTGTGTGTGACTGTGAGAGATAGAGCTACTACAGCTGGTGTGGACAAAACTCAAGTGTTTCAAGAATTTTAAGAACATTTCAGGTTTTCAGATCATCGTGTCCAAAAAGAAAAGGGAAAATGTGTGGCCACAAACAGAAAACTACTCCAAGAACTTATAAAATTCTAATTAGAAATAGAAAAATAAATCGAAGAAAGACAATCATAGACCTCCGAAGGGATGTATTGGGTTAGGATGTTGAAATGAGTACCTAAACTGTACGGAAAAGGCTAATGGAATTTGGCCGTAAGGCAACAAGACCCCGATTAAAAACAATTTCTAACTCAAAAGATGTTGAAAAAACGCTTAGCATGTTCCAAAAAATACCAATAATGAACTGTTAACGATTGCAAGAAAGTTATTTTTGATAATGAAATATATTAATTTGCCTAGGGATGCTAATCAAGTATAGTTAGATGAAGGGATGGTGAAACTCTGCTAACAGATCATATCCAAAAGACTGTAAAACACCCTTCTTAATAAATATTTTGGAATTTTTTCACAAGGAATGGCGCTGGAAGCTTTGTTCCTCTTAAAGGCATGATGAATTCTATCAAATACATAGAAATTTCAAGCAGTAGATTGTTCCATTCATGGAAACATTTGACGGAACATTTCAACATGTCTTGGCACTTTGTCACACTTCGAAATTATTTCAGACTTTTAGGCGGGAAAATAAAATAAAGGTTCTTGATTGGGGCCTGATAATTCAACAGAACTAATTCCTATTGAAAACTTATGGCATATTCTCAAGAATCATTTACCTAAGATGTATTGCACGACAACAGAACACATTATAAAAAAGTGTTGTAGAAGTGTGGTTCACAATGTTGAAAACAAGAATATGTGAGCTACACTAGAGGAATCAATGTCACTAGTTTTTCTAGTTTTTCACTAGTCACTAGTTGTTGTTGTTTTTTTCAAATTCAAAGGCTTTTTATCTATTATGCCAAATGCTTTGATATTTTTTCTAACTATCCCTATTAATACATGCATCAAAAGTTCGTCTATATTTTTAAATCAAAGCAATGCTTATTTTTGTAAAAAAAAAAATAGTTGCAGATAGAGTTAGTACATTTCTTAAGGCATTTTTAATAAACATTCATAAAAATAGTATTTTGCAAATATCAATCATGTTGTCACAAAATCCATGCCAACTTTTGTTACAGATGTAGTAAATAAAATTTCATGTGTGTTCATTAACTATTGTAGAAGGAGTAGCTTTTTAAAAACACGTAATGAATTTTTAAATCTTTCTTTGAAATATTAAATGGTTAACTTTTTGCGGTATTTTAAGTACAAAAACTGTGCGTATCTTACATAATACATATGCAAAGTGGGGAACCAAAAAAATTTTTTAAAGCCCTTGAATCAGAGATTTTTCTTAAAAAAATCGTCCCCTTAAAAGACATATTTTAACGGAATTCACTTTCTCAAATATCCTTTCCATTTCTTTAAATAATATTATGAAAAGACAGTGTGAACTGTGCTTCATTTCTAAGAATGTATCCATATTGATTAATACTTTGAGTAAGATTCAAGGAGATTTAGTGTAATTTCAAAGTAAACTAAAGTTTAATTGCAACGCAATACGAAAATAATCCACAGGATCTGATCCTATAACGTCAAGCCTAAATCTGTACTAAGTACCGTGTCAGATTACATATCAGGAGTGAGAAGTTAATGGAATTACTATGTGACAATGTGTAAAATCTAGGAAAATCCTTTTCGTCCATCACCTTTATTAGTTCTACAAAGTTGGGCAGCTTGAGAAAGATAAAGTAGATTTCTCTATATCAGACAGTTGACAAAGAAGCATTATGGCACACACACAAAAGCAATAAAAAATTTCTAAACTAAAATAATATTCCCCTGGGAAATGTAACAACGTAACATTATTTGTTATACATTGTTTACTTTTCAACTGGAACCAAGCTTCTTGTATGCACTAATTCAGCGTTTCTCAAATTGTGGGGCGTGATAACCCTACAAGGGGGCGCAAGCATATCGAAAATAAAAGTTTCAAAAAAATTAATTTACTGGAATGAATTAAAACTAAATATTTTCTGACACATTTACACTGATACGAAAACATTTAAAAATACACTTTTACACTGATATAATTTATTTATATCATCAGGCAATATTAGTCATCTCCACTTCAAGCTATCTTTGATCCTATAACAAATAAATAAACAATTTTGTTTGATTTGCTGTAATCCCACACACGATGAGAGATTTTTTTTATTACGTTTTATTTTTAAGCCCCTAAAATATTACTCTATAGGAGAAACAAAACTCAGACTAAGAGAAAAATTGTAGGAAGACAAAAATTCATCACTGTCATTTAGGAAAATTGTAAATAATGTATTTCTGTTGTGCTTTATTCCCTATGAAAGAGTTTTATAATATTTTGAAAAGCACAGATGATTGAAGGATTATTTCGGCAAGATTTATTTTTATGAATATTCCGAAACATATGAAGCATAATTAAAAACGTTTTACACATTTCTTTTTAGAACTAACATCCATATTTTATATTGAATACACTTATAACCCGGGAGTGTTCGCGCGTGATATGGCTGCGCGATCCATCACTGCCCTGCACACAATCAGCTTGTCATCACAGAAAGTGGTGCGATCGGCCCCTTAGGCCCATCGTTTCATCCTGCATCCAGCGATGACAGATCCACATCACAGTTGCTTGGTTTCGTCCAACAAGTTGACCGATTTCTCTGAAAAATAATCCGCAATCTCTATAGACTACTATTCTACCTCGGTCGAATGCAGAAACTTAGTCAAAAGGCGCTCGATGTCTTCCACGCGGCATAGGTAAACAGCTTACGCAAAAATCGCACTAAAAACAATTGCTGTCCTTCAAATAGGCAGTCAGTTCTCCCCTTATACAGCACACTTAAGAGTGGCTCTATGGTTCCTTGTGATGTGCGCCCGCGCTGTAATACTAATGATTTGCATATTTCATCGCCACCAACGCATGATGTAAATTTCACATGGTTTGCATGCTTCCTTCAGAGTGTTGCCTTTTGTGTGGCCAGCAATATAAAAAAATACAGAGCAAAAATGATTACTACTTAATACACTGATAAAAGCAATTAAACATACAAAAGAGGGGTTTTTTGAAATTAAAAAAACGAGCAAAGCAAATAAAACTAAACCTGGCCTAAATATACTCCGATCTAGGACCAATATATGGTAAAACTAAGATGGGCACAACCTGCACCCCAACAAAGTAGCTGACCGACACTCTGTCAGTCAGAGAAAAACATGTCTAATACAATGTAGGACTTCTAACACAGACACAACTCGAATCCGTGTTTCATACTGTTTACCAGGGTGCATATCAACCCTTGTTGCAACCGTACCCACTCTTGCACTAAGGCCCTCTTGAGCTCATTGATGATTCTTAGAGCTAAAGTTCGAGTTACAACTGAGTGTACAAAGACGACCATACGTGTCCGATCAGATTAAGGTCAGAGAACATCACAGATCACTTCCACCATTAAATATCCTCCAATTAGAGGTATTATACTACATTATAGACCCGCAAAGAAATATTGCTAAGAAAATGTGCAAATACAAAAAATTGCATTAATTACTTTTGAAATGCCCTTCGTGTTATGCAACATGACAGAAATTATGGTAAAGAAAATAGAACGGTTTTTAATCGGGTCATACAAAGGTTACACCAGAGTTCTCAGCTCTTAGCATCACCGACCAAATCCACTAAACACCAAGAAATCATTAAGAAGCATTACATAACTATACAAGGTTCAATAAAGACGAGATGTAATTCATATTAAATTCTATTAAAGATCCTACCACATTAAGATATCAATATTTACTTGTATTTAACCCTTTAAGGTAAAAAGTTTACAACAGACTCCTAAGCCATAGAAAAACACATAAATGCTAAATAAACCTTTCTCATTATAATGGTACTCATTTCTGTCCTTATATATATATCTGTTGTGTTGTTGTTTCTAATGCCACCTGCTTGACGGTGTCAGATCGAGGCCCACGAAATTCATCGTGGCAAGGGGTACGTCTGCTGTTAGCTTTTTTTAGCTTTGATCACCGTTCAGGTGACAGTACGATTTAACTCAGTTCATACACGAAAGATGGCGACACCACCTGTCTCCACCTCCTCAATTTAGGCATGGAACTGGAGGGGAGATAAATATTTTCCAGCCCTCTGCACCCTGGTTGCTGCTTCAACAACCCACAATACTTTCGGACGCACTGATTTAACGAGCACGTACTCCGTGTGTACTCGATGGTATTTGGGGACATCGGGAATCGAACCCAGCCTTCCGGTCTGGCATCCGAAGTTCTAGCCACTAGGCTACCCACGACCTTGCATGCATCTTACTACTTCCATCTCCAACCAGTATAACGGCTCCCTATTACTCAATATTCTAGGATTAAATCAGCAACATTCCACCATTTAACCATTCATCACGAAAATATAAACGTTCTTACCCATTTAAATTTTTACTGTGTACACCAGTTTCATTTAAACTTTTTTAATTAATTTGATATCCTAATTGAAATCTACTAAGACGCAAACTACAAAGTTTGTTGTAATAATATTTGTGCAATGATACTAGAATCTCAGGAGAATAAATCTTTCTCAAACTGCCAATCGAAAACTAGTATGCTTAATATTTTTTTTTAATGTGCGTAAAAAAACAATAATTTTGCGTCCTTTTCATTATTGTGCTGTACATAGTTACAACTTCTCATTTATTTACGTTGGATAATGAGAAGATCTTCCTACATATTCAAAATAATTTAAAACCAAAACATTTTGAGCTATTGAATCTGATATGATTTTTTTTAATTTTATTTTTGGCTTGCATTGTATAATGCAGTTTCTGTTTATGATTTTATCAGAATTAATTAAAAGTATAGCTAAATATCAAAAACAAAGTTTAACAGCACTTAATAATCACTTACGTTAACTTGACATGTACTTCAGAAAATAAGAGGGAAAAAAACTGAAATATTGGTTAATTATTATATGTTGTCGTAGCTTGCGTGTTTCTTTTTTCTTATTAATTTTTTCTGATATTGTGGCTTACATCTTCATTTTTTAGGCTCAAAGCTTTAATTAATATGCTTGATTGACTAATCTTTTAAAGAAAGCTTCAAAAATAAAACTTGATTGCATTATGGGGTATTAACGGGATCATCAAGTTTTAATGCTAATTACAAGATATGTTAAGAAAAAATTCCATCGTATTTTTATTTTTTGGATATTTTCAAACCTCTTGTAAGCTTTCTTTAAAATTATTAATTACTTAGTACAAAATATTTTGAACTTCTTTTCAAGTTCAAGAAGCAAGTTAAGAAAATTATTGTCCTCTCTATGCAAAAATACCGATTGATTCCAAAATAATGGGACAAATTTCAGTGGATCATAAATTTTTATTGAATTAAGTTACTTGCATAAAATTTTATACGTGGTTTCCTTTAGCATAATTCACTTTAAGTAATTTTTTAGGTTCAGCCAAAAGAGTTTTTTTTTTATTACTTTTGGTGGCATTTTTTAACTTTCTCGTTGATTCTGCTTTTTGAAGCCCTTTGTGTTTTTTTTACATTTATTTAATTGTTTTTAAGCATTCCTCATAAAAAGTAATTGCAAAGAGCACAGTCAGGGGATTTTGGTAGCCGTTTTTCAGAAGGAAGAAAATTTACTTTATCATCTTTCTGCTATTTTATAGTAGATTTTACAATTTCATTTGGTGCAGAATTTTGGTGAAAAACCAAGTGTCCTTGAGGGTAAATACGGTTACTTTCTTTGATCATGTGCTTCAAAACTTTATTTTTATAATATTTAGCATCAATTTAGCCTTTAGTTCCACAAAAAACGGTGTTGTTAAGCTTAGAGAGGACATTTCCATCCATACCGGTCAACTTGACTTTCGCCAAACACTTGCGTCTTTGCGAAGCTTTTTGCGCGAAATATATTGTATCTTTGTTTTGTCAGTTGTAAAAAACAGATGAAATGGCTTCATCTGATGTTATTCCTGTTTTTTTGTACCTTTGCATAACATTAAATACAGAGGCCGAGAACGCTTTCTTCGTTTTTCAACGATCTTTGCAGATATTTGATGTCAGATTGGTTTATTCACTTTTTATAGCCAATTTTCTTTATGTGACGACAAATTGTTGATTGTGATACCTGTAGTGTTTTTGCTAAAGTTATTTGAAGCAGGTGATTGTTCACAGCGATTAGTCTTTTCAGTTTATTTTTTTCTTTTTCACCAATAATTTTCTTTAATCCCATTTTTTTCTGTAGCTTTTGATTGCCAGCCAAATTTCATTTCTTTTCGAAGTTTAAGATAGTAATTAATCTGTTCGAAAAACGTCTTTTGTGATTTTTAAATGCTTTATTTGTAACAGAATTTGAGCAATCATCCTTCAAAAGCCTTAAAATTTCTTTTTGGGTTTAAGGATCTAATTTAGGAATCATTACTTACTCCTACTAATAAAAAATTTTATATTGGTAATTTGAATGTTTTACTTTTAAAATATAACTGGCAGTAAAAAGCGATTAAAATTTACCAAAAATAGTTATATGCTTTTAAAGTTTTGATCACACTAATTTTGAAGGAACCTGTATCTCTCTCTCTCTCTCTCTCTCTCTCTGTGTGTGTGTATCTCCGTACTACATAAAAAAGAAAAAGATCAAAGTCAGACAGTTGTGTGTGTGTTCTTTTGCCAGATTTCATTTTTGAATTAATATATGTTTTAGGATGTCGACATATATAAGATAAAACTTTTTGATACTTCTTTCAATCCTTTAAATTACCATAAGTAAATCTTTTCTTCCAATATCAATCCTTCTAACTTTTAATTTTCTCCCCCCCCCCCTCTTGTGATGCGTCTCCTGCTTATTTCTGTAAGCCGCGTTTGATACTTTGAGGTTCTCGGATGATTTCAATAAAAAGAAAGAAAATATTAAACCTGACTAGCATTGATATATTTAAGTGTTATGCATTAAAGAAATACACAAAACAAACGCACAATGTGTACTTGGAAAAATTCTGTTTGGCTTACATAATATAATTGAAGACAACATTTTTTGTGCTTTTTTCACCAAAACTCTTCTTTCATATTTGAAAATAAAATAATGCTTCCGATAAAGATTTGATATTTAGATCGATAACTGGAAGACCAGACAAAATTATTTAACTATGCAATTTAGAATCGAAGATCTTACTTTTATAAATTTTTGTTCGAAATATAGCGCAGAAGATTTAAAAGTTAAACATGAAAGAATAAAACTGTTTTGTGAGATTTATTGTGAAGTACGTTTAAAAAATATATCCAATAAGTTTGTAAGTAAAATGATATTAGTCAAAAAACACATTTTGTTTAAATGAATACAAATTTGAGGTTTTTTATACAGCAAAAAATATATAATTGATTTAGAATTTGCTTAGCTTAAGTCTATAGAACAGTTGATGGAAAAACTTTATAGTTGCATTGTTATTGGGTTTGAATTTCGTTATAATTCTGTAACAAAACCATGTTATTATAAATTTTTTGTTGACATTATCCGTGGTTCTTAAATTAAATTTATGCCACAATAAAAAGATTGTCTAATTCAGCACTATTTTCCCATTTTTTGTTTCATTTTTTATCCCAAAAGACATTTCACTCAAGACCTTTTTCCAATTTCTACATTTTTCACAAAAAACACACACACACACACAATTTTTTTCTATTAAAAAACATTTTGCATGTCGCAATAATATATTCAAAAGCTGCTATCTAAATAAAAATAACTTTTTCCACAGCAAGACATATTACATCAACGTTTCTCAAACTATGGGACCCTAGGAGGCGTGATAACTCTACGAGGAGTCATATTGATAGTTAAAAACAAAAGATTATTTTAAAAAATTATTAATTTACTGAAAGTAAAAAAATACATTCTGACATAATAAAAATAAAATTAACTGATATAATACACTTATAAATATATCAGTACACTGCACAACGTATTTTATAACTAATTTAACAGTACTAAGTTAAGAAGAAATTTAATAATTATCTGTGTCCCTGTGGACTTATTCATATAAAATAATATATAAAAATTAACACTTATCTTAATAATTTGTACAGTTTATTAATATAATCCCCCTCTTTTTCACTGTCAGTTAAAAGTTACCTCAATGCCTCCGTTTTGAATGTAGACGCGCGTATGTGATGTATCGGGGGAGGGGGAAGAAAAGGAATGTAAAAATAATATATCCATCGCAAACACAGTCAAGGTCTTTTTATTGCATTCCAAATTCTTCGAAATAATTTTATTGATAGCAGTGCACAGCAAAGATAATACTTCAGAAAAACGTATATATACGTCCGTGGGAATTAAACGCACTGGTTGAGCGAGACGTATATATACGCCGGTGGCACTTATGAGGTTAAAGTCGAATAATAGCCTTAGAGTCACAAAATATAGTATTATTAAATTCAATGCATTGTTATTTGTATGGAGGGGAGTGCGATGAAAATTATGATTGATTATTGGGTTACAAATATTGAAAGTTAGAGAGAAGCACTGTATTACATTAATACAAGAAATTACAGGATATTATTTCAAAACTGGAACATATACTTAAATTGCCACTCGTTCGAAAGTCATGGCCCATAAAGCTTGCTGGATTACTGTAGTTCAAGTAAACAAAATAAAGCTCTCATTGTTTGTAAGACAATTTTTGGATCTCATTTTCTTTGCTTTTTTGATTAAGTTAAACTTAATAAACCAGTTTTAAACAAGATATCAATCATTGGCATGGCCAAGTAATTTCAGCGCGTGTTTCGCATGTATTTTACAATAATTTTTTTTTAAAAAACTTTTTGCAAGCAATAAATTTACTAGGTAAAATTTGAGGAAATTTTGTTATAAACTAGAGAAATTCAGGAAAATTTGTAGGAAAATTCGGGAAAACTATGGGAAAATTTAAATATAATTCGGCTCATCTAGGGCACCAATGCTACCAAATGTCAAAAACCCGAGGTCAATTGGTTGCTTATTGGCTGAGAAAAAGGTACGACAAAATATGGAACGAAGACGAAATTTGCGTCCTAATAGCGCTTTTGTTCCACTACGTGAAAAACGCGCTAAAAAGGATTTATTTGAAAATATATAAGAGCAATCAAGTGTAAGGTACTCCAACAACAAAGTATTTTCGTTATCGAATTCATATTTTCACAAACTTGAGGTAGATTCCACTTCCCAACTAACTTCCAATCAAAGATCCAATTATTACTGTCTATCCAATTATAATCATTTTACTGTAAATTTCACTTAGGGTAAGTCATATAAATATTGTACAGCAAAATCCTCAAAATAACACTAGACTTAAAAGTAAAACATATCATATTTTAAATGTCTGAGACCCTCCGAAAAAAGTGTTAAATCAATAAAGTTTCGGTGACATGGTGATCTAGGTAGGGGTGTATATTTGATCCACTGACATACTGGTCCGCAGCTACGCTGTGCATGCCTTTGATGACTGAGACCAAAGGAATCCCAATTTGAGCGAATCGTCAAGGGCTTTTAATTCCTCTCATTTGAGTTCCTGACTTGCAGAAGAAGGCACCGCTGCATACCCCTTACGCTTCTTAAAGAAGAAATTTTTTTTTCTGTTTGACTTTCTGAACGATACTGAGAGAAAGTTTTTTTCCCAGCCAATTACTGCAATTGTTATACACCACCAGTAGGCTTGCGAGTCGTTGGGACGTTTTCTAACATTAGTCTTCTATCACATATATTCAAAATTTCCTCAATTTTAAAGAATACAATTTCGCACTACGTAGTTTTTTTAATACAGATATAAATTTAGAAACATTTTTAAACATATCATTAGTTTAAAATTTATAGATAAAAATTCCAAATTATATATTATAAAATGCTTTATATTTTTTTTAAAAACATTTTCTTTCAGTAAAAATTTTATGCATTTTCATTTGAAATATTAATTTCAGTGCATGATTTATTTTAATGAGGCATATACACGTTGTCCGAGCTTAAAGTAACCAAAGGTTACGGCTTATTATTACAGAATTACGTATCAAAATGTAATAAACTGTTCATCCGTAGATTGCAAACCCCTCCGAGAGTTTTGGGGTCTAGTCTGATCGGCGGCACATGCGAGCATATTTCGGCAATCACAGATGATAAACTTTTTACTCTGACTTCATTAGTAAAGATACGGACGCCATAGCAAAAGGTGCAATGCGTACTTTGGTTAACGGAATTTAAATAAGTTACGCGTGTACAGCGACGTGTTCGAACAGAATGGAAAGTCAATCCACTGACATCAAAATCTATCCACTAATGGGGAAGAACTTTAAAGAAGACGAGAACTTTGGTATCTCAATCTGGCAAGTATCCTTAAGTTTTCGTGAAAAAAGACACTGTCGATCGTGTGCGGGATTCATTTTGCAGGAGTTCTGATGTCTATTAAGCAAGCCAGTAGCGGCATTCTGTTCGAACACGTCACTGTACACGTGTGACTGATTTAAATTCCATTAATCAAATTACGCACTGCACCTTTTGCTGTGGCGTCCACATCCTTACTAATAAAGTCAAAGTAACAAGTTCAGCGTCTGCGATTGCCGAATAACGCTCACCCGTCCGGCCGATCGGACTAGACTCGTGGAAGGCAAGCCATGCGTTCGAGCCTAGTACCGCTGAAGACCCGCCATATAGGGGAGAGATGCACGTTAAGGTATCCGAATACCCTAAAAGTGTGAATTTTGCCAAAAATTGACAATTTTTTTATGATTTTATTTTATACGCCATCTTATTCGCTTTATAAAAATACCAAGTTTATCTTTTTCCGTTCAATAGAACAAAATCCACAAGTGTTTTAGTAAAAGCAGGTGCCATTACTTCAAGCAAGATGTCATTCTTTAAAACGCCTTTACTCGAAATGCGTTTTTTTTTAAATCCTCAAACGGGGACAGCGATTGCTAAAAAAGTTTTGAAAATAATTAGGTGAAATTTTTTCTGTAAGTTCTGCATAATAGTAGAATTGTTTAACTTTCGGATTTTTCAACCACTGTTTTATTACAAAATTTGCAGTCCCTTATGTGAATATAATCTCTGTTTTTTTAAGTAATTTCATATAATAACTGAGACAAAGTGCTCTAGTTTTTGAAAAAAGAAAATATCTCTTATCCTGAAGGTCATTTCAAAAATGAATAACATAGCAACACATTAGAATAAAAAAAATTGAAAATTTGCTCATAAACCTTTGGTACAGAATGGGCCACGTTTAAGCTAATTTTGGGAATTTTTACCAATTTTTTCTTATTTTAGTAATAATAATTTCTTTTTCTCTTCTTAATTTTAGCATATCTTTCTTAATATGTACTAAACAAATCTAAAAATAACAAAAAAATCTCCATATCTCCATTTTTTTTTTAAAAAAATTGTCACAACCAGTCGGAGACCTTAAATCTGTCGAGAGCTCAAACGTCCTCCTGTTGGTGTGGTGTGGTAGGAGAGGGGGTGCCAGCTCAGGTGTCGTCCTCGTCACTTGATCAGGGTTCAAAATTACGAGGCCCGTTGCCAAAATCCCTCGTGTAGCTGAACAGTGCTATGTTAATATTCACGCACTTGAATACTTTTAGCCCGGACACCCTGTATATGTATTAAGCATAGAAAAATTAGGGCCGAGGGTACCCTAGTGGTTAGAGCATCGGACTCCAAACCGGAGGGCCTGGGTTCGATGCCACTAAATACTATAGACGGAGTACGTGCTCGTTAAATCAGTGGGTTCGAATGTCTTGTGGGCGGTCGCAGCAGAAACCTCGAATGCAGGGGGCTGGAGAATATTTCCCTCCCCTTCAGTTCCATGTCAAAATTGTGGAGGTGGAGATAGATGGTGTCACCATCTATCGTTAAGAAGTCCAACCTGTGTCTCACAGGCAATGGCAACTTTCATTCCTTCCCCCTGCGGGAAGGATACGACAATAACAACAGTAGAAGAATTTTTAAGAAATTTCTTTTTTACCACAATACTGCATTTTTATATTATAAATGATAAATCGTGCTTTGATACCTTAATAAAATTTCTATCTTTGCTTTGATCGACTATTATAAAACAAATTTAACTAGAAAAGTACTTTTGTGATAAATGAAGAGATGATTACTTTTTCAAGCAAATGCACATCTATAAACGAAAAAAAGTACATTCATTTACTTTCTACTATTCAGTTTCTTTTTTTTTTATCCTTTGATCTTTCTTGCAAATAAGGATGAAAAGTAATCAAAATTGCTGAGTCAATTTAAATTTCTATTCATTCTTCCGTCATTCAGAATAATCAGTTTAAGAAAAATAAGCAAAATTTACTATTTACATACCAATCAGATTAAAGAAAATATTAGAAGTATTTGTGCTTGGAATTTACTTTAGTCAATTCCTTCCATTTCACTACACTAGCTCATTAAAATGTATTAAAGCAAACTGATTTCTTAAATAAACAGAAATCCCATTAATTGAAATATTAAAAAATGGTTTGTCATTTCAAAGAAATCAATTCAATCATATAAATTCCCTAGAATTCTCCCAAATAACTCTTATAAGCCATTATTTCATTTGACTAACAATGCATTGTTCAAATATGATTAATTGTAATTAAATATTTGCTGAGCAAATGTTTGCTTATAAATTATAAATAAATAAATAACAATGAGGCTTAATTATTTATTAACATTTAAATGAATGCATTTTCATAAGCTTTATGCACTCACATTTTTATACGTTTTGACAACATTAATCAATTCTTTGCAACTTCAATTAAAGAAATTCCTGAGTTATATAATATGAAACTAAAAAATGAATTCTGAATGAAGAATTTAGCTTAAAACTAACGGTTTAGAATGTTCTAAGAAAGTCTTAATGCCCTTTTATCTATAACAATCTGTCTTTTATAATTTTAAAATGGTTTTATTCCCTATTATTCCTTACACAGTTACTTAGTTTTCCCCTTCATCTCCAATAATGACCACAATTTTTAGTCAAATGGATTTAACTATTTAAGAGGACAATTTTTTACGCAAAATGTTCCAAAAAAGCACATTTTCTTATTACATATAAATAAGCATAATACTTAACAAAATGCGAAAGTGGAATAATTTTATTTTAATTTTTTTAAAGTTTTCACACTATTTTTTTTTTATTTTATAGTTGTGGAATTGAAAAAAAAACCTAAGTATTTGTCTCTGCATGCTAAGAAGAATGTTTCTTATATCCAAATAGAATTTCTCTATCAGTAGCGCACACAAAAAACTTTCAAAGGGGGGGGGGGAGGTCAATGGTCGAAATTCCCCCTACTCGTATCATACCTCAAGACAACGCCAATTGATTCTTCTGATTTTTGTCTCGATTTTGTAAACAAAAAACAGTGTAAAATAAATTATTGAATTAATAATTAGCATTAATCAATAAAGTAAATTATTAATTACTAGTACTTAATGAAATTTTGCATTATTTATATATATATATATATATATATATATATATATATATATATAGGATTTTATAATCAATCAAAAAAATTCAAGGCATCTAAAATCGTACTGTCGCCTGAATGGTGCTCAAGGCTACGACCAACGACAGGCGTTCATCTAGCACCTTGCCATGAGAATTTCGTGGGCCCGAATCTGACACCGTCGAGATCAGGTGACATAAGAAACAACAACAGTGTGTGTGTGTTCATTGATAAATATATGCCATCGAATTCGCATACACTCATGTATATGTAGTAGTTGGCGTGTAATAGGTTCTGTTTATTTATTCCATGATTAAGTGAACAATTTAAGAGCTGTTTAACGAATGAGGAAATCATTTTGTAACAGGATACTCTACTTTTATTTCACTCATAAGACGGCGAACAAAGAACACAAAAACAAATATAAGCAGAAACAAACATGGTAACAAATACAAGACGCGGCGAATTTTTCAGAAAATCTCCGCTTTTATATGAAACACAGATCGGAAGTTAAAAAACCTCTCATGACTTCCTTGGACAGATCTTGTGATTGGTGGATAAATATTGTTCGAGGTGATTACATAAAGAATAATTGAAAAAAAGGGGGGAGTACATACTTTTGCACTGTTAAAAAGTTACTATTACATCTCGTTAGGTGCGGGGCATAAGCTAACAGTTAATTATTTACGTGAAAGTCCTAGAGCAAGGCTGTCAAACTCAAAGGCTAACTTGGGCCAAGCAAACAACGTTTAACTTTAGGTTGGCCGCAAAAAAAATTCAATATTTATAGATACGTAAGTTTATTTCAAATAATACATTAAAAGAAATAAAAGAACACAAGGAAAATTTAATACTTACGCCCTGTGACACTTGGCATATCTTCTCTGCTACTATATTTCCTATTTCGGAAGAAATTTTGATATTTTATTATACATTATTGTGTTCCGATATATACCAGTCGGGCCGCAAAAATATTCGCTTTGGGCAGCGAGTTTGACACCCCTGTCCTAAAGAGTCAATCCTGGGGGTCCGGACACCTCCCAAACCCTTGAGTTTTTTGCGATTGATGATAATCCTATATATATATATATATATATATATATATATATATATATATACATAATGTAAAATCTAATTAAGTATTTGCAATTAACAATTTATATTATTAATTTATGCTAATTATTAATTCAATAATTTTTTTTACTGTTTTTTGTTAACAAAATCGACAAAATCAGAAGAATCAATTGGTGTTGTCTTGAGGTATGATACGAGTTGGGGGACTCTCGACCTGCCCCCCCCCTTTGAAAAATTTGTGTGCAATGGTCAGAACCATTACTAATTAAAAAGTTTTTAAGATAAAATTAATGTGAATTATTATATGTAAGTATTTAAAATTACATCATTATGAAAAAATTTGGAAAAATAGTCTGGTGACACCTTTACACAGTGGTTAAAACAATGTAAAACAATATTCCCCTTTGGTGTGGTTTAAAAACGTACTTTAGAAAGACACTCAATTGCAGCAGTTTATTTGGTTTACAAGTCTTGGTTTAGCCGCCCATCCGGTATAGTGGTCAGTGAAGCTGACTGCGGTGCCGCAGAGACTGGGTTCGAATCCCGGAGAAGGCATGGATGTTTGTGTTGTTATCCTTTCTCTTCTGTCTGTGTTGTTTACCCCGTGTTATACGTTCGGTGGTGCACGGGGTTTATAAATGTTAAAAAAAAAAAAAAGTCTTGGTTTATACAAGTCTTATGAAGTTTTATTTTTTATAAAATTGTTCAGTACTTCTTAAAATAAGTTATTGTTAGTCATCTCAGATATTTTATTACATGTTACTTTGTACACAAATTTATAAACCTTAACTGTATGGAACCGTAATATAATTGATTACTTGTTTGTAAATTTGTTTTGTTTCATATCTTATTTGTATTAAATGACTTAAACTATTGCACAAAATGCACTGATTATCATTACCAAATACTTTTTTCTAGTAACAAAAAATAAACAACTTCAAAAAAATATTAACAAGCTATTAAACAATATCAGACATATTGAGTTAGTGGCAATGAATATCTTAATATAATGCCAAGCGTTCAATAAGTTTGACTGGATACAACTTATTACATATTAAATCTGATTTTATCACCAAATGATACGTTAAGAAAAATTTAAGGGATCTAATACAAAATTTATTTTATCTTTATAATGATAGCCACTTTTGGGACGAGATCTTCCTGGAAACTGAACTGCATAAGTGTATTGTTCGAATAGTAGCGCTTTGAAGAATTTTCGAAATAAGTAAAAACACAATCATAAGGAGGTTTTAAAATCTTTACGATTAATTAATACTATTTTATTATGAGATTTTTTTGTTATTTAACCATTCTCTGATAATAAATTTTAAGATTTTCCACTAAGTCAGTTCAACAAAACCTTTTCTCGACACTTTGGACACACTCTGCACACATTTTGCATATACTAAACATATATATATATATATATATATATATATATATATATATTATATATATATATATATATATACAATAAAATTTCTCTAAAAATTTACATTTATATTTCCGCAATTTTCTTTTCAGTGAATAAATTGTATGGGACTGTAGTGTCTCAGTAAAAAAACTATACATGTATGGAATTATTTTGCTCGTTTCTTATTTTCTCTCTGAATATTAAGACTTATTTAATATTAAGACAAAAGCTCAGTGCGCTCGTGAGGGGCAAAGATTAATATCTTGTGATCCACACCATGAGCATTAAGAACAGAAGCAGTTCCCCATACAATTGATACATATATGTTAATATCTCACATAATATTATTTTGTGAAATACATCCCAATTCTGCTAATGATAAAGATGAAAATCTTCACTTCACTTGTTGCTCGAGGTATCCCCATAAAAATTCAGCTGTTTTAAGTCTACCAATTTGTAACGCTCTTCGCAACATGGGTGGAAGCATTATACCAGCATTTCTCAAAGTGTGAGGCGCGCCCCCCTACGGGGGAGTGGTAACTCTACGAGGGGGGCCCGAGCATATTGAAAAGTCGAAAACAAAAGATGGTTTGAAAAATTATTAATTTACTGAAAGTAAACAAACAAATACATTCTGAAATAATAAAAAAATTAAACACACATTTACACTGAAAAAAAAAACACTTATAAATTTATCAGTACTGTAGAATGTATTTTTTTATAATTTATTTAACTATACAAAGTTATGAATAAATTTAATAATTACCGATGATCCCATGGGCTCGCCATGCATAAAATTATATACAAAAGTTAACACTTAACCTTGATCATTTGTTCGGTTTATAATTAATCCCTTTAACTGCGATTTAAAGTTACTCGATTCACCCACTAATACCACCGTTTTCCAAGTTGGAGCACGTATGTGATGCTTTAGGAAGGGAGGAGGGGAAAAGAAATAAATAAGCAAATCCTCTGAAATAAGTAAATCCTTTGGAAACAGTGTCAAGGTCCTTTTATTGCATTCAAAAGCCTAAGGAATAATTTTATGGATAGCAATATCGGAAAGATGTATACGCTTTGGCTGAGCGAGATTTTTTCCCGCTGATGGTACTTAAGAGTTTAAAGTCGTATTGTAGCTTTAGAGTCAAAGTATAGTAATATTGAATTAAATACATTGCATTTGTATGGAGAGCGGGGTGCGCGATGAAAATTATAATTGAATATTGGGTCGCAAATAATGAAACTTTGAGAAGCGTTGCATTATACGCCTGAAAGAATAGACAGTCACCAAAGTTGTCTGTACCATAAAATTAATATGATTCTGAAGTATGTTCTAATAGACTTCATCTTTTACCCGATTCTTTGGAATGACCTTTGGTTCTAAGGAATGTCGAGAAATGGAATCTCACACCACCGAAGATCCCTTTCCATGTTTTTATATTATAATTAAACATCTCTTAGAGAGACTTCTGAGAGATGCTGACTAAATCATATTTTTGAAACATCAAAGTTCTAGTTTTGATATTTTCAATACAATTATGCAGTGTTTTTTTAGTGTTGATATCATTAGCGAGAGGTTCACGCTTTGCAACCCGTCAACTGACTTTATAAAGTTCCCTTATAACTGTTCTGTTTGAAATAAGGTTTTCAATATTTAAATCGTTTTTCATTTTCTTAGTTGTAGATTTAAGTTTGGGTCGAATTATTTGCTTGTTTATCCTTGCCTCTAAAGTTTAGTAGTAATACTTTTTTTTCTTTTTTTATACTCAGGAACACACAGACACAATTCTTCTTTTAAAAACAATTTCGGCTGTTTTAGACATTAATTTTCTGTAGAAGAGAGTATCAACAATCCTATCTTCCTGAAAATTATGAGAAATCTGACATTTTAAAATAACACTTCACAACTAGCGGCTTACGTGTAACTGTACTATTAAAAGAATCTCTTAACTGCCGTTAGTTAGTATTGTTGCAGTGAGCCACTTTCATTTGCGGAGTGATCTTGTGGCAACAGTCAGTTCGCGTATCTTTAGCAGAGTATAAATAACTCTTGTGAAATATTCTTTAGGGAAATGTCCTTGCGCAAAAAAATGCTTAACGTGTAGAAGTGCTTGTGAAATATTCAATTACTTTCGAACCATTCCATTCTTAGTGAATTATTCTCTCTCTCTCTCTCTTCATCATTGAAATATATTCAATAACATCAAATTGAAGTTGTAATTTTCATTGAGTCCATTTTCTTTCTGGATTTTGAAACTGAAACTTCCAAGCTTAGAACAAAATTCTATACAGTCCACTTGTTTAACGGTTGTGCTTCTACACTATTAATGAAAGACATTTAACTTTATATCCCATTTTTATATGCATAGTGAACAGTGATATCTTTATCAAACTAAAAAATTTGTGTAAGAGCAATTTTTTTAGGCTTTCTCAGTAGAAATTTCTATCGCTTTGTTTACTATCTGTAGATTATTTGTTTATAATCGTTTAAATCCCACAGAAACTGTTATCATTCCCAAATGTCAACAGTTCCTGTGAGATTTAAAGTGATACCTGATTCCTAATTACAGTAAGGCAGATCAACGAGATCTTCACTTGAGTACGTTACTCTACTCAATAATAAATAAAAATCGTAACTTCGACATTGAATAAAATGTTTTCACATTAATTCTGTAATATGTGACTTAATTTTTATTAATAAAACTTAAGAATCTTCACGCTGTGAAAATATATTATTACAATTTTAAAATGAGGAAGTACAGAATCACTCTAAGTAAACGGATTACATATTACCGAATTATGAAAAATCTTCATACTTTCTTAGTTTTTAAGTAGTTTTGCAGTAACAATCGCCGATTAAATAGATCTCCAATAACTTAATGAACTACTTAAATTTATGCCTTCTATGTTAATTTTGAATTACGTCTTTAAAAAATTTTATTTCTTCAAAGTTGAGTTTGTGTGGGGGAATCGATACTTTCTTAAGAAAAAGGTATTTACGATACTTCGGAATATCTCAGAGTTATACAAATAAAGCCTAATTTTGTTATTTCATTATTGTTCTAACTTCATTTAGTTTATTTAGATATTTTTTTTTTGACAAAAGTAACAAATTCACTTTGTTGCTGTCTCAGAAATGTTGCGACTCATTACTAATAACAGCAAAAACCAACGTATTTTCTTTTCAGAGATTCATAGCAACAATTTTAAAATCCATGTACCTTTATTTCCATTGTTATTATTTGTTGTGAAATCCTCATTTAAAATTCTTCATAGGACTACCAAAAAGATAATATATTTTTAGGGTATTACGGTCTGTGTGTTTGCTTTGAATGTCTCTGTATCTGTTTCTGTTTTCTAATCTTAATTATATTTCCACAGAAAAAGTGCAAAAGGTAACTATATATATATATATATATATATATATATATATATATATGTGTGTGTGTGTGTGTGTGTGTGTGTGTGTGTGTGTGTGTGTGTGTGTGTGTGTGTGTGTGTGTGTGTGTGTGTGTGTGTGTGTGTGTGTGTGTGCGTGCGCGCATATATATATATATGTAAAATAGAAAAAGAAAAATATAAGTACTTTAAAACATGTATAATGACCAAATTTTTAAAGTGCATTATGATATAAAAGATTTAATACAAAAGTACCTGAAATATTTTATTCGAGTATGCTTAATGTATTAAAATCAAAAAACTATGCATTTAGTAAAAGAGAGTCCTAAATTAGATCTTAAAATAAGGTTATAAAATAAGAATATGGTAACTATGTTCCTCATAAACAGCGCTTTCTACATTCTATATATCATATGTTGTGTTATGAATTACATTTACTTCATTCGGCAAAGAGTTTCTTGCATCATTAATGAGCCTCTGCGGAATTTTGTACTTTTAATATAATTATCATATTAACTAATTTAATTAAAATTAAATGTGAACTATTCAATCATGGAAAGTTCAAATAGCATTTATAAAATAAATATTTGTGTTGAATATTGGATTACAATATTAGTTTCTAGTTATTAATGAGGTATCAAATTAATTATTATACATAGTAATATACGTTTAACGTTATTAATTTGTTAAGACGAATTAAGCTATTTATTTCTTTACCTTAAAGTTTTCAGAAATATCTTAATTTATTCTTTATATCTAGCTTCAAATATTTTTCAAAAATAGATTATATTTCAGTAAATTTCTTTAATATCCATATCGACACTCTCTCCGACTATATATTCTTTAATATCTACATCTTAAAATGTTCCTTTAGCAAAATTAAACAAATTATTTATTTTCTTTTATCTTTAATTATGCATATCTACCTTAAATTATCCATGAAATATTTTTTAACTATTGAAATTTTTAAAATATTTTTTCTCTAATTCTTCATTTATTTGTAATTAAAATGAATATTTAAGCAGGAAAATTCATGCAATTTTTAGGAATTTGATATTTGGGTTTTAAATTTAATTATTAAATTATTCAAAATTTTGTTTTATTTTTAAAAGAATTTAATGCTACCAATTAATGCAATGAAAGAATTCAATACTATCAATTATGCTTCTAATAATAGCAAACAAGTAAATATAATTCAAAATATGTTTTCAGATAAACCAATTAATATCCCAATATTAAAATAGGTTATCATGGTTGTAACATATTTCCAACGTTTAGTGCGCTCGTCTGTATAAAAATTCTGTGTTAATTGGATTAAATACAAATAATGCGTTTAATTTTTAAATGTAACAAAAATGTAATATGATTAGCTTTACAAAATATAAGCGATGAAATAAAGAGTATACCTCCTACAGGGAAAAAAAGAACTAATTTAAATAAAAATAAGTGGTATTTTAAAAAAAGCTTCCATTTCCTTACGGCAGTGGGGTGAAAATATACTAGTATTAATGAAAAAAGCCTTAAGTCGTATTTTATTTGGAAAATAAAATTTATTTTTCATTTAACGGTATTGATAGTACCATAGAAATAAGCGTTCCATAACTGTGTTAATATAATTACACCAAATATAAAGATTACAGTCTTTTTAACATTCAATTAAGATAGTTGATAAAAATAAAATTGTAAAATTAAATCCATCAAATATATTTTTAAATGCATCTATGTTAAAAATAAATATAATTAGATGTGAGACTTAATAGCATAAAAGTGTTCTACATATTTTCCGATGTAGGTTAATACTGAAGTGTTATGTATGATACGAATTGAAATTGTAATGTCGGACGGTTCCTGCTTCCTTCTGAAACTCCTTGTCTACCCGCAGACCCGGCTAGGTGTGTGGGAGAAACTGATTAAGCCCTAGACATGTTTCCCTCTAATTAATTTATTGACACCAAAATATCAATCAGACACAATAACAATCTAATTAAGATAACTGATCAGATAGTAGAGCGCGGAGGTGAGATTTAATTACACGGGGATAATAACATAGACCCTCAACTGATTCCACGATAGCTTAAACACGTTCAATATAAACTACGTCGCACACTAATAAGCTAACTTCTAATTAAACAAGGATCATGATACCTGCACTTTTATGAAGTTGCCCTTACACTTGAATCTTTGCAGGAGATCCTTATCTGGATTTAAACACTGTCAATTGATGCACTCTCAGTAATCCTTTTCATGGATAAATTCCAAATTATCTTAATAATTCCACGATCCTTCACTCTTCAACTAACAAACTAACTCACCAACTCACTTTCCAACTCTTCAAACTCGAAATATAGAATAAATATAATATACTTTATTTGCATAACTCCGCTTCCTTACTCGGCGGAAGTTGGTTGAAATAAATATTTATCAACAGAAGAATCCCCAAGGAATTAGTAGAGTCGCGTATAGATCCGTCACAAAATGACACAAGTAGTTTGTAGTTTGATAGGGTGAGAGTCTCTTCATCTCCTTTCATGACATTTTAGATAACATTAAAACGCTTTCAAATTGCTTTTTTTAATAAATAATGTTTAAAATTTAATATAAAACAATTGTACGATACTTCAAAAAAATTACTTTAATATGAATAAGACTATGATGGTTGACCAAATGAAAAGTGGACACGGGTGATTGCGTAAGAATGACTGCAGCTACAGCAGCACCTTCTAAGAGGGATAAAAAAGGAGGAAGGAGGTGTATGCCGCATAAGGTGTTCAATAGTGAAACCTGTTTGCGATACAGGAAATTGATCGAAAGTAAAATCGTGCTATACAGGGATGCGTCCACACTGGAACAATGCGTGGTTGTACGGTTTCTGATTGCAGAAGGATTGAGTCTATCAGGCGAAAATGGTGGTAGTCTATGGCGTGCAATGCTTAGCCCTCAAGGCTGGTAAAAGCTTTCGTAAGGGCGAAAAGGGGGAGATATTCGAGCTCCGTGACAATACCAGTCCCATGAAACCCAGATGATCTTAAGAAAATTCCGATGGAAAGTGTTTTAACACCCACCGTAAAGCCTTCATTTGTCACCCAGAGGACTTTCATACTTTTTTCCCTCTTAAGAGATAAAAACGTTTCCATTTGGACGATGAAACGAAAGAAGCTGTGCAGTATTTCCTCGAGAATTAACCAAGATCTTTATAAAGCAAAGGGATAGCTGCAGAAACGAGGGTACCTGTGTTACAACGTCCTCGGCGATTTCTTTTGATTTTCAACAAAGGTAATCTCTTTATTTAACTTGTCCACTCTTTATTTGGGCAATTCTTATACAATTATAAAGTTAATGTTAAAAACTGTTAAATATAATAATATTTTTCATGATGGGAGTGGGCAAAGCGAGATGCCACCTAATCCAGTTGCAGTAAAGGAGTCCGAGTTAAAGGGAGAAAACTTTTAATTATGTAAAAAGTTTGAATACGTTTGTATTGAATGGAGATTCTTTGATTGGCTGACCAGAGAGGTCAGCTATTTTTGTACTTAAGTTTAAGTGAGAAGCTTGACCAATCATTGAGTAGTTAGGAGCTCGAGCAAGTAGAGCTGCAAAGATTGTTAAACTTTAAGATTAAAAGTAAAAATAAATAATCAATTAAAAGAGAAAATATTTAGAAATTAAAGAAAAGTAGGATTGATCGTACCATAAGTTACGAGTCAGCTTTTGCTATTTCTGGATTCTCTCCAATCAACATTGCTATTCTTCATAATATTGCTTTTAGGGAAAATCTCGCTGCTTCTTCCATCTCTAATTATGATTGCACTATGTCCCCATTTTTTCTCCCTCATCCTTCAGAGAGGAATTCCATCAATATTATTAAGCACAATGAGAAAAATACTGATGATTTCCCTGTTATTTGCTATACTGATGGTAGTAAAATTGCTGGCAGAGTTGGTTTCGCTTTTGTTGTGTTCAGGAGTGGTGTAGAATCCGAGCACTTTCAATTTAGAATTCGTGATGAATGTACAGTTTTTGTAGCTGAACTTTTATGTTTAAACTTCGCCATTAAATGGATCACTGAACAAAATAGTGTCTCAGACTATCTCATCTGTACAGACTCTCTTTCCTCCTTGGATTCTCTTAAGTGTATTTCTTCATCTAACAACATAATCGTCGAGATCCAAAAGCAACTTAAAAACCTAAAAGATAAAAACATCTCAATAGATTTTGCATTTGTTCGTGGACACACGGGCATTTTTGGAAATGAGCGGGCCGATTGGTTAGCCAAGGCTGCAACCAAACGCAAAATTGACATTGCCGTTAATATTCCTAAGTCATTTTACAAGAAGATTATGAGGGAAAGAATGGTGATGTCTTGGAACCAAGAATATCTCACATCAAATAATGGGAGCGTAACAAAGAAATTTTTTCCAACCATTAATAAGAGACTGTCCTGCCATCATTTTTATACTAATAACAAAATAACCCAATTTCTAACTAGTCATGGCAACTTTAAAAACTACTTGAACAAATTTAAGTTAGTTCCGTCATCTTCCTGTGATTGCGATATTGGTGGCGAGGAAAATGTAGAACATGTGCTCCTTCTGTGTTCCAAGTTTGAAAGAGAACGGAATATCCTAAGACTGGCATTCAAGGGACTTAATGTAAATTGGCCTCTGAATCTTCCTCAACTGCTTTCCACCAGAAGTACTTTTAAAAAATTCAGTGAGTTTGTTATGAGTATTTGTAATGCTTCCTAACCTCAAGGGGTTATTTTTTGTTATTTATTTATTTATTATTTTTTCTTTATTTTTTTCTTTTTTCCTTTGTATTATGTGATTAATACTTTTTTCTGTAAGCCCTGTGTGATACTTTGTGGTGCACGGGGATTTTATCATTGTTTTCCAATAAAAAAAATAATAAAAATTAAATTTTAAGCACTTTCTAGATAATTATTATATGGCTTTATTGCACGTCCTCAAACAGGGAAGGCGTAGGTCAGAATCGATTTTAGGATCAGTGAGTAGATAAGCATTTTGTTTCCATTACTTAGTTTTGATTTTCTTAATTTTTCGCTAATATATGTTACATGTTGTGATATGATACAAGTGAATCAATAAATTTTATCTGTCAAATCGTATCTTCGTTTACTTAATAACGGAAGAAAAAGGGCTTCATTATCAAACAAAATTTTAGTAATATATTATAATACTTTTAAAAATAAATTGCTTGGGCTTTTGCATATGAAAATAGAATCTTAAATACTAGATTTCGTTATTCACTCATTTTCACAGATTTTAACTAAAAAGAATTATACATAAAAATTCTATGACATAATGTCAGTGCTTCTGTTACCGATCTATACGCGTCCTTACACCAACCCTCTTGAGAAATCTTTGGCCTATCAATCACAACAACCCTTTTGGAAGAGGAAACCGTGATATGCAGATTAGGTCAGTTATATATAGTATAGGTTTTCTAGCTAGTGAGGAAGATAGAGGAGAATAGATGATTAGACGGAGTTGCCTGGAGATTGAAATATTAAGAAGTTGACGATAAGTAAAGATATCTACCGATCAGGTATTAGTTACATTGATAGCGCATTTCGGGCTTTAAACAGTTAAAGATATTTAAGTGACGATTAGTCACATAGCTACATTGTAAATCAAATATTAGAATAGTGATTGATCCATAAAATTTGATCAAATTAATAGAAGTCTTCTCAGAATTCGTGCTTCTCGTAGCAAAATTCCCTCTGTTCTTTATAAGAACATCTCCTCCTATTTGATTTACTTGAAGTGTGTCTGTGATAATTAGTGTGCTGAATAAATAGTTGAAAATTATTGTGACGAGTCGTCCTTCACTTCCTTCCACACCTCTAGCTGGGTCCGAAAGTAGGTCTAGAATATTACACTTCTATTTAAATAGCAAAAAAAAGTGTTCAAATACACACACAAAAATTTATAACAATGAAACAAAAACCTTAAATTGCTTGGAGAATAAAATTAAAATTTCGTTCCATACTTATTTTCGTTCAAATGAGCTCCTGTGTAGAAGCCAATATAATTCATGGGAATTTTTTTGACCTCGAATATACTTCATCAACTTTGATTTAGCTGGTAAGCTTAATGGGAGTAAGTGAATGTGCTATATAAAGGTATTCATAAAGAATAAAATACTTTTTTCAACATTTCGACCAAATAATGAAATATAGCACAAGCAAAAAAAAAAAAAAAAGCAAATAGCAAAATGGCGCATATTTGCTCCTATTTATTATACAAAAACTTTCTTCACACATTCTTTGAATATTGTTTTTTTTTTCTTAACACTTATTCTATTTATTCTTTACCTCTTTGTTGATATTTATTAATCATCTTAAGCTCTTTTTTTGTAGAAAAACAACATTTAAAAACAAATTAATTACACTTAAACTGTATCCACTTTTTCTGTATGCAGTTTAATATAAATTATTTTGAAATTTTCTTGGAAAAAGTATATTATGTGTCACATATGTCTGTCTGAGATTTTAAATTAAAGATTCCCATTTTTGCTTTATAAAAGAAAACCTTTAATTAATAAATCTATTAAGTTCTTTAAATTTAGAATTCTTTTAAGTGACGTAAGTTTTTTTCAGTTTAATTAATTACACATTACTTTTTAAAAAAACATGCTCATTATTTTATTCATAATTTGTCATTTTTGTCTCTCCTTAATTAATAACCAGGACTTTTGTCAGGGTGTATGTAAACAAAAGCTGAAGCAATAAATATATTGTGTTCTTCTGGCAAAGTGTTACAAGTTAAGTAATTAGGAATTAATTATTAATGATGGATGCAAATTACATTCCTGAATACGGGTATCTTTTATATATTGAAGTATTTTTTAATGTCAGAATTTCTCTATATTATCTATTTTTATGATGGAATTTCAATAAAAGCTTTTTTTTTTCGATGACTTGGTCTTTTGTAAGTAAAATTTATGAAATAGTTACTTTGATTTTTTTTTTATTTTGCAAAAAAAGATAATTATTATTTTAACGAATTGTGTTTCAATGTACGCTATGTGTAGTTACCTATAATAAGAATATTGTTTCGAATGAAGAAAAATGAAATAATTAAAGTATCCGACTACTTGCAACAACTTTTTTTTAAAAAAATGGAGATATAGGGATTTTTTGTGATTTTTAGATTTGTTTGGTACATTTTAAGAAAAATATGCTAAAATTAAAAAGAGAAAAAGAAATTATTATTACTAAAACGGATAAAATTTACAAAAAAATAACATAAAGAGTAAATAACATAATAACATTCTGTACAAAATTTGATGAAAAAATTTTCAATTTTTCAAATCCGATGTGCTGTTATGTTATTCATTTTTGAAATAACCTTCAGGATAAGATATAAGTTAATTTTTACAAAAACTAGAGCCCTTTATCTTAGTTATTATATGATATTGATTAAAAAAACAGTGATTATATTAACATAACGGACTGTAAATTTTGTAATAAAACAGTGATTAATAAATAAAACCCTTCTACTATTATACAGAACCTAAACAAAAAAATTTCAGTTAATTATTTTCAAAACTTTTTTAGCAATTTCTGACCCCGTTTGAGCATTTAAAAAAAAAACACGCACACATTTCGAGTAAAACGTGTTTTAAAAAGTATGATATCTTGCTTAAGGTAATAGCATCTGCTTTTACTAAAACGCTTGTAGTTTCTGTTCTAGTGAACGGAAAATAATAAATTTGATATTTTTATAAAGATAATAATATGGCCTAAAAAATAAAATCATAAAAAAAATTTGTTAATTTTTGGCAAAGTTCAGAATTATAGGGTAGTCGTGTACTTTAAGCAGCATTATAGTAATATTTAGTAAAGAAGCGATGACATCAAATAAAAGAGTAGATTGGAAACCTAGAAAGAGATGTAAGATTACTGTTTTACGAGAAAATGCTTTTTCCTATGCTGAAATTGCAAGACAGAGGGATGGTTTGGTGACTGACTACATGGGGAGCTCGAAAGTTTTACTCTCAATATCAGAAGACAAATTCAGTAAAAAAGGCAGAAAAAGACCTAAAATGGTGCACCACAATTCTTGATGAAAAAAGAATAAAAAGACTCCAAGATAGAAAATGTCATCAATGGCCATCAGAAGATATCTGAATTATGTTGGTGTTTTTGACAGTTTAAGAACAACGGGGGGATGATTAATAGATGTTGGATTAAGAGATAGAGAATTCCAGAGATTTACAGCAGCTCAAAAGAAAAAAAAGACTGCAGTGGGGGCAAATGAACACATTAATTGGACAAATGATCAGTAGTCACAAGTTATATGGAGCGAAGAAATTAAGATATTAGCATCCAGTGTCCCAACGAGAACGTGAAGGTGACAATACCATCTGCTAACACACATACCTGACCAAATAATAAAACTAATTGGACTCTTCACAGTTGCCTGAATGCTGTCAGAATGTAGCTCTATTCTCCTATTCTACGTCTTACATATTACTTACTTTACGTCTTACTTTACGCCCATGACAAACGAATAACGATATATCTTAGTTTCATATTTCCATATAACTTATGGCCACTGATCCTCTGTCCTGATTAATGTGTTCCTTTATCCAATTTTTTCCCTGTTGTAAATTGAGACAAGGCTTCTTTAGCGATATTCAACCGCTTAGTCTAACATCCTTTTTAGTCTTCTCCTGATATTTCTTGAATTGACGGTAACATCAACTTCATTCAGATTGCTTCTTCTATGCTTCGTTCATAGCATTCTTCTATCTTACAGACATTTTTTTTCTAGCGTCATCAAAAAAAATGTAGTGCACCTTTTTCGGTTTTTTTTTTAACTGAATTTGTCTCCTAATATCGTAAACAAAACGCTCAGGTTTCAGATGTAGTCAATGAACTACCCACCTGCGTGTGTGTGTGTGTGTGTGTCTTTCAATTTCATCATAGCAAAAACCACTTTCTCGTAACACAGAAATCTTAAATCACTTTCGAGGCGTTCACTTTACTCTTTTATTTGATGTCATTGTTTCTTGACTAAATAATATTGTTATCATTTCCAGGAAACAGTCCTGAACTCTATCCTATCGAAAACTTGTGGCACCAATTGAAAACTCTTGTCCGAATGAGGGGCCCATGAAATAAAATTTAACTAACTAAGGTCAGCTCCGGTTTATCCATTGGGCGCTTGGGGGGGGGCACGAACCAGGGGCCCGGAGAGGTTCCGAAGGGCCCGGACAAACTGGTATTAACCAGATTTTCTGGTTATAAATTTAAATCCTCCAGAGCCGAGAAAGCCCGTAGATCTCCAGCACCCAGGGCCCGATATGAGCTTAAATCGGCACTGATTAAGACTGTAATTATTTCCTGGTAACTTGTAAGGACAAAGGAAGACCTTAAAACTATCGTCAGCTCAATGAAACATCAATGTGAAGCAGTGGCGTAACGGAGAATATTAGGGCCTCCCTACAAAGTCAGGTTTTGAACCTCAAGTCGGATCTTACTTGGCATCAGTCAGACTTTGGGCGTCCTAGAGTCCTGCCCCCCCCCTCCCGCAATGCGGGGGTTGCGGGGATGTACTTTACACCACTGATGTGAAGCTGTAATGAAAAATAAAGTCTACCCTACCTAAGAACTGATAACCCACTTCTATCACCAGTATCTAATTTATATCGATAATTATTGTAACTTGACTACTTCTTTCTTGTACTGCAAATATTTGAGTTTTGTTTTTTGTATTGAATTCAGTTTTAGATTCCCTTTAAAATGATATGTACAACTTTGCATTTTGCAAAATGTAATATTTTCTATAAGCATATAAATTTAAGAAATATAAAGGTTTCCAAAAGTGTCCACAATTTGGCTATTACTGTATGTAAAAATTTAAAAATAGTATTTAGACGAAATTTGAATTTCCCTTATTTACAATATCTAGTTTATAAATCCGAATACCCAATTTCAAAACGCATTTCAAAGTTCATCTATTTTCTAGCTGATTAAAAACGTTATTTCGAGAGATTTATTACTGATTCCTCATTGAAAAGATTAGGCTTTGAAATTTAAATAAATTTATTTGCGATTCCAAGTAATAGAATATCATAATTGCTAGCACGTGTTTTACTATAACCTGATGAAAATATTTCCTAAGTTTTATATATAATGTAATTTCTATAAATAACTAATAAATCCCTTCACTTGAACACATGATTGAATTTTTTATAATACATTCCCTTGTTCAACTCTGCATATAAAAAATCTGCAATTTGAATAATTCCTTCGCTTTGTATTTTTTCTCTGAGAGCGGAGAAAGCGTACGTTCAAATAACTTTCCGAAATCCCAACTTAAATAAATGATATAAGCAATACCAGGGATCTTTATTTTGAAATGCCATGATTACTTATCAAAATTAATACTTTTTCAGCGATATTTTTTATACATATATTTGTAAGCATATTGGTAGCATGTTTATAATTCTTAATTTATTATTTCTGTTATTTTCATACTTTTCTTAAGCGCTACTTTTCACTCATTGCTATGCTTTGAATTTGTATTTGGGTCCAGAATCTGGCAATAACTTGTTTTTTGTACCCAGATTTAACGCGAGCTCTGCATTTTTGAATGCAATTTTTAGAAAAGTTACCTTTTTCTCATAATGGATTTAGATTTTCTATTCATTATTTTCAATAGGTGTTTGCTCAGTATTATTAAAAGAAAGGGGGAAGGTTGGCTGGCCCCAAAACATGCTCAACCCCACTTTTATATAAATTAATTTATATTTAAGATGTCCTAAGTCGTCAATGTTTATAATACTGTAGCATCCATGCTTTTATATTTTTTTATATTTAACTCTATTATTATAATTTTTCATATTTCCATTTAAAATCTATTGTCTAGTTATTTTACAATTTCGATTCTTTTCAGTTTGATCATGTTTATTTATTTCTCTCTTGTAGAGAAATTTTGACTTTATATATATATATATAATGCTTTGCTGGAGACATCCAAACTCATCTGTAAATAGGAATTTTTCTGCTGAATACCTTAGCATCAAATGCCTTATTCAGAATTGAATGATAACTATCTTACCTCAAATTTTCTTTTCGAAATTCAACTCCTGCAGCTCACAACAATATTTATAAGTTTTTCATCATATTTTTCATCAGCCTCTATAAATAGTCTCATAATTGAATAAAAAGTTTTCCCTAGCCGCAATCTTTTTCCTTAAATTACAGAGCCAAAAGTTCTCAATAAAGCTTCTTAAACATTTTCCCATGAGTGCTAAAAATAACTTTACTACTTTACCTCGAAAATAAGGGAAAATGATTTTTATTTAAAGTATAAAGTACAAAATAGACGCCAAAATTTCCGAATGTACAAAGAAAGGCTTAAAATGAAATTTAGGGTAAATAAAAAATAGCCTGAAAAAAAAATGAAATATTTTAATTCTATAATGCATTTTGCAATATTAATTGAATCGTATTAATAGAGCTTAGCAGTTCTTTTACCAAACATTTTTCTTTGAAGAAGTCGAAACTTTAAAATAAAGAACCTGACTGAATAAATAAACTCATCTCCTTTTATACAACATCACTTCAGTTGTTGTTTTTTTAGTATGTCAACGGAAGAACGTATTAGTTTCTACATCTTGTATGTTATTCAAAAATAATCCTTTTTTTTTTTTTCGTTTTACTTTTTAAGACAGAAGAAAAATGATTTCTTTCAACAAGAACTAGAAATTAGGTTTCTATTGAAATTGTGCTTATGGGTGCTTCCAAAATTCGAACGTGTTTGTAAAATCCCAAAACAGAGTAGCATTTTATGCGCAGTGGAAGATTACTCGATCAAGGGTATTTTAGTTGGAAAATAAGGGGGGAAAGACACATTAAGGTGACATTTTGCAACGGTATACAGCTGTGCTCTTCAAACTGTAAAGAGTCATGGAACCCTTAGAAACATATTAGGTTGTCGAGGAACACTCTATCCCACTCTAAGAAGAATATATCTTTTTTTTAAAAAAATGTTTGAAGCGGATCAAATGTTATATGCATTTTACATAAAGACAGTTAAAGAAAATTACTGTTTTTCTTATTAAAGAGTTTAAACTGAAATTTCACATGCAATTTACACATTAATAATATTATTTCATACTTCAGGTGTCACTTTCCTTTGAATTGTATTTACTAACTGATACATTTATATGTATATACAGAGTGATTTGCTATCGCATCGACAAACTTCTGGGTGAGTAGAGGCAGGGACGTCTTAAGACTTCTTGAGGTCCTGGGCCCTATTCAAAAGTAGTCCCTGGGCCCCTACGCAAATGTAGGCCGCACTTATGATCCTTAACATTACATAGCATAAGTTGTCAAACACTCCTACAAACAATAACCGGAAACTAATAAATGTTGTTGTTGTTGCTTCTAATGCCACCTGTCTGACGGTGTCTGATCGAGGCCCACGAAATTCATCGTGGCAAGGGGCTAGGTGTACGCCTGTCGTTAGATTTTAGCTTTGAGCACCGTGCAGGTGACAGTACGATTTGGCTCAGTTCATGCACGATAGATGGCGATAGCTGCTACAACCACCCACAAGACTTTCGGACCCACTGATTTAATGAGCACGTACTCCGTGTGTATGTGGAGGGTATTTGGGTATTTGTTGACATCGGGCATCGAACCTAGGCATTCCGGTCTGGCGTCCGATACTCTAACAATTAGGCTACCCACGGCTAACAAATGTAACCAGCTCAACCAACAGTCGTCTTTTGAATGCATGAGCAGTTATGGTGTATGGTGGTAGGCAGGGGAGTAGCTACTGCCGTATCAATGATACGGGGCCCTCAATTTACAGGGTGTCCTTTGTGTGTAACTACAGTCCCGTTAACATGTTTTTTATATCCAAAATAGGGCCCCGAAGGAATTTTGATACAGGGACCATCCAGAACTAGCTACGCCAGTGATGGTAGGCCTAGTCCTCTACGTGGACAATGGTCATAACAAGTAGCCAGTTGGAATATCGTTCAAAATTCCCAGTTTCTTGGAGAATACAACTGAAAATAACATTTGACCATGGAAATGATTCGAATTATTATTTTATTAAGGTTGAGACGAGAAAGAGAGACGAGGTCCATATTGAGGACGGTGCCGTGGGCCCGGGCCCAGTTGGCCCAAGCCTTAATACGTCTCTGAGTAGAGGGTACGCACAGGGACGACTCGGAATCACATAGGAATGCAAAGTCGCAAATACCGTAGTTGTAAACTATGGTGCAATGAAGCAGTGAAAATGAATAGAAAAAACAACACAAAGGACAGAAAACTTTTTATTGAAAGGTTGTACTACAGAAGGTGTTCAAAATTACGACTAAAAGTCGTCTGGCAGGCCTGATAGCGGCGCTGAACGGAATTCCTTACGTTCTGAAAGATTCCACGGGGCTGTCTTGCTGTAGATGGCGCTCAACGGAAGGTTTCATGAAAACAGATTCTGCTGTAAGTCGTCATTTGTGATCCCTTTCACGAGGTTGAAGGATGAACTCTTATTCAAACAAAAAAACTGGTCCATATTCTGATCGTGCATGGAGCTACTGGTGGTTGTACCAGGTACCGTATCCGAACAGGCGTGTTCCACATCGCACGACTTTTGCAAGTGTGAATAGGTGACGGGAGTCTGGTTTTGATCATATGAAGCGTTTGATGTGCGAGACACACGTTCCTTTTATTGCAGATTTCATTGCTCGAAAATCTGTAGCTGCCGAGAGGATACGTGGCATGCTATGGATGATCCAGAACTTAAAGAATTCCATGAATCACCACTGTCAGGCCTGCCAGATGACTTTTAGTCGTAATTTCAAACACCTGTTGTGGTACAATCTTCTAATAAAATGTTTTCTCACCCATTAACGTTTTGCTTGTTTCTGTTCTTTTTCTCTTCTTTTTTTAATCATAGCTGGCAACTACAGCATTTGTGACCTCATATTCCTTTGTGACTTCCGAGTTGCCTCTGTACCCCCGTACACACCTTTCAAGTTACTCAATCTGGTAACAAATCCCCCTGTATATGCTTACTTTTTTTTTGCACAAACTGTGTCAAAATCTAGCTCTGTTGAAGTTATCTGTAGTGTTTCATACACTGAATTTAATCTGATTCAACATTTTATTTTTGTTGCCACAGTAATTGAGAGATGTTTCTCTTAAACTCATTGTTCGAAATAGCATTAAAATGCTTATAAGTGTGTGAGAATCGTCTATGTGTTCTGTGTTGTGTTCCGACCCCAGGGTCTCATCAACCACCAGGCCATGTGTGTTCCCCTCCCTTGCGTGAGGGGAGAAACTGCACAACTCCCTACCGAAGGAGTATTAACTGTAACCTTTTTACTACCTTTTCTCCACTACTCACGTGGGGATTACCCTTTTAAGCTTAACGTTAGTGCTCTTATTAAAGATACTGTTCCGGTGTGCTTCGCAGCAATTATTTGTTTTTCTCTTCACTTTATAGTCAAAAAGAACCTGCTATTCATATAGAGAAACTCTATTTTCCACATTTATTGGCATCCGCGATTTTTAAGCATGGCTGTTGAAAGTCTCAGAGTGGAGCACAGATCGCTGCGTTCAAGTTTCACCATGTGCTGCGCCTCGATTGAGGAGGCGTTGAAAAAGGATACTTTATTATAACGGACATGTATGCTTTCCAAAGACAAATAATGGACAAATTTACAAGGCTGGATACCGTGCAGGAGCATATTTTAGAATTGCTTCAAAGCCATTAAACAATGAGTAGTGAATATGAAGAGGACTTCACGAAAGCGGAGAAATACCGTTATAAAATGAGTCAATTATCTGCGGAGTGAGTGAGTGAATATTAACGTCCCACTGTTCAGCTACACAAGGGCTTTTGGAGACGGTCCACGTAATTTTGAATCATGGTCACAATTATCTGCGGAACTGGAGTATGCTGTTAGTCAAAGGCTAAATAAACCACAAAGTGAAGCTGGGATCTCGCATAATAGCACTGGAAAATTTCAACTTCCAAAACTTGAACTAACAAAATTTAACAGTGATCCAAAGGACTTTCTTAATTTCTGGTCGCAGCTCGAGAAAATTCACATGGATTCGGATATTCCTGACGATGATAAAATGCATCATCTTATTCAATGCATCTTATTCTATGATCAAAAATGTTCAGACTGATAAGTAGTTTTCCACCGACAAGGGAAAACTACAGCAAAGCGGTGCAGCAGGTCAAGGAACGATTTGGCCGAGAAGATCTGCTAGTACAGATTTATATTAGAGACTTGCTTGGCTTAGTCATGCAAAATGCCAACGGTAAAATAAAATTTCAATTAGCCTAACTTTATGATGTTTTAAAGAGCAAACTTCTAGCTCTAGATTCGCTTGGAAGGACGCAACAGAAGTTTGCCGATTTTTTGGCGACATTGGAAATCGGCTGACATTGAAAAGGCATTTTTACAAATAAGGTTTTATAATAAGTTAGTAAATTTTTCATAAACATTTTCCTCATATTAAATTTTACCTACCCCACTGCACCTCCCACTTTCTCTATTCCCAGCCCCCAGGGCAGTCAATAGGAGTCTATGATCACGCTACCACAGATCAATCAAAGACCAAGCTCTAAGCTCTCACCCATGCCAAAAAAAATTTCCTCTCTACAGCAGCCAGATGAATCATTGACACGGCTCCTGGATGCCATCGTCTCAGCCAATAGCCAATTTTCCGGTTAAGCAGAAAGAAAAACCCTACCATCGCCATGCCCAACATCAAAGTCAACCTGGATATGGGACTGAGGACTGTTTCACAGTCCAGATGCCCATACTACAACGCCCATTTTTCATAAACATTTAAAAAGTGTATTAAATGAATTACTTAAATGTAAACAATATAAATGGGCACTTATGTTTAATCGCAACAAAATCTTCAACTCTATTATTACTCCCCAAGTTGGAAACCCCGATTTCTGATGTGTTGTACGCGCTGAATAGATAACCAGGTGCTTCATTTCATACAATGTCACTAATAGGTTGCGATAATACGTAAGTACCCATAAATGTTACATAACTGATACTCACTAAAGAGACCGAAATTACAATTTATCAACAAGCTCCATCTTAAACAAATGCCTCATTCCCAATAGACTACAATAAGACTGCAGTACCAGCAACCCCAACAAAAAAGATGCATGATAGAGTTATAATTAAAATTGCAGAACTGATCATTTTGGATTAGCCAACTGAGGATCCTAGGTATTTTTTTGCGTCATCACAGCCAAAATTGTGCCACCAAATAATTTTTCTTCAAATAAAACACGAAAGAATCTTTGTTGTTTTGATATGATGCGATTCGCGTAACCGTTTCAGGAAGTCGATTTAAGCAAAACTATTCTCAGCGGATTTCTACGCAAGAAAAGGAGAACACTTATCAAATTTCACATCTGTAGATATAAGATTACAAAAAAAAATGGAATATTTATCTACAACGCCCCTTAACCCCTCGTAATTTCCCTTAGGATCGAATCTTGCAAAACTCGTTCTTACCGGATATCTGCTTCATGAAAGGAACTTGCCTACCAATTTTCAAGTCTTAAGATCTAATAGTTCCGAAGATGTGATGTGAGTCGCTTTTCTCCTTTACATACATGGTGGTCCAGAATTCATGGTACAAATTTTAAGGGTAGGTACAGGACATTGTAACAATAATTTTTTGTATAAAAATGTTTGTGTGCAAGTAACACGTTGAGGTTCAAACAGGGGAAATAAAACATAAGAGAAATGTATTTATCGGTTGTTTGCGTTGCCGGTAGAGGGCAGTAGATATTTAGCCACCGTTCAATATGATGCAACTCAGTAGGGGAAAGCGCTATTCACAATTGTGTTGACGTCTACGATAAGAAACTTTATGTATGTTGAAAATGCAGACATGCATTACATGTATGGCGGTGCAAATGGTGTTGATAGAGCTGTGCTACGAATGCATCACGTTTTCTGATCGAAGAATGCCGGATCACATAATTTTTCAGTGGTTACATCGTCAACTTCGTGAATCACGTTTGTTCCCCTTCACCAGACTTGATACTGGAGGACGAACAGCTTTACGCAGTCCAAACCTGGAAGAAAGCCTCTTGAACGTTGTGGCTGATAGACCAAAGTCAAGTACAAGAGCTGTTGCTAATCACTTAGGTGTGTCATCTGAATGTTTGTAGAGTGTTAAAAGCCATTTTCCATTTTCAACGAATACAAGCTTTGAACTAGGCATACTATCTTCTTCGACTGCCATTGGGTCATACAGTGATGTGCGCCGAAGCTGGACTTTATAGCTTATGTTTAACACAGTTATGAATAGTTATTGTAAATATTACACTTGTCAACGACGCTTTTAATAAACACTTCGTCTTTCCTTTAGTCTCTTAAATTTTTGTGTTTGTGTCTCACCGCGTGACTTACGCCCATACATTCCTATACAATAAATGATAGTTACGATGTCCTGCGCCTACCCTTAAAGTTTGTACCTTGAACTTGGGGCCACCCTGTATAGAGAGATATTGTTTCCAGAATCACATTTGTTACACAAAATTTTTTTTTGTCTTGGAAATCTAAAAATATAAGCATAGCTCTCTAGTCTTGTATGTTATACCAATGCCTGTAAAGAAGTATCGAAATAATCTCATGACTTCACTGATTCTTTTCTGTTCTAAAATCTTTCTGTTTTAAAGTTAAATAATGCATAATCTTTCTTGTAACTTTTAGGGAAAATAGAGAGAGTGCACAAATAAAAGAGCTTATTTTTATGGCAGGTATACACTTTCTTCTCATCTGGCCACCCCTCCGCAAGTGTGAGGTTGAGTTGTAAGAGAGGCACTCGAAAATTTAATTAAAATTAAAATTTTTGAAAAGATAATAAAATAAATACTAATTCCCCCCCCCCTGTTTTATTGAAAGGTGATTGTCTCAGACAAAATAAAACACCAAAATTTATTTTATAAATACACATAAATAAATTAGAATAAAAATTATAATGTTGACACACTTCTTCATTGTTGTGTGCGTTATTTTTCCGAAAGGAGTATATTCGTGAGGTTCTGAATTTGAAGAAACGTGTTTTAAAATATCTGGAGAAAAACAATGAACTGCCTAGTGAATGCTTACTTTTCAGGAATGGAGATAGGCTTCGAGATTTAGCTTTCCTTACCGATACTATAAGATTAGGGATTGCAATACCGGGATACCGATACCGATATTTCGGACCATTTGTTTAGTTTTGAAATACCGGTATTCACAAGTTTAAATATCGGTTTTTCCGTATTTACTAGAAATTTTTTAAAATTTGTTTCTTATATATTCAGGGATCGAAATTGTAGCAAAATAGTGTACGTTTTTGTTTTTATGTTATAGTGTTAATTATTGCATCATGATTAAAATGTATTATAAATTAAGTAACTTTATATCCATCGCAGAAGGTAAAAATATTAAACGTCTAAGCGAAGGTAAAAATATTAAACGTCATTCCGTTGCTATTATTTTTATTTTTCCTAGATAATTCTACAGTTCTAAGGCAACTCATCAAATTCATCATCTGATTTTTTTCATTGCCAGATACAACAGATAAAAGACTATTAATTTGAACTTAAAAATATAGACATTTTCTTATATATATGTGGGTTTTTCAACATAGAACGCACTCCAAAGGACGCTGGCGACGTGAGACGCGAACTAACCAGAGAGAGAAATAGCCAGCGAGCGGACTCAACGAGGAGGTCTGAGATCCAGCGCTGCTGAAAAGAAAGCAACCAGGAACTAACTGGCCGTTTAGGGACCAGCTGTCGAAATGTTAGAAGGGGGAGTAAAGCGCAGGCCACTTCATACATCACCTAAATTCCATAAGTCATCGTGAACTACGCGAGAACAGTGTCAAAATTGTGAACTGTTGTGTGATAATTGTGATGTGAATACAAGACTGAGAAACTATTGTTGAGTGCAAGAAGTGTTTGTCTAAACGTTATTAATTATATATCTGTGTATTCGTCTAAGTGTGTAGTCCTGTAACAAGTGTCCGCCATTATACGTTAGTCTTAGTCAAAACCAGTGTCGTCAATTTAAATACCCCTAGAACTCCGTGCCACAACCCCATGTATATATATATTTCTTTGACAAAAAAAACTAAATACTCTACTCCTAAGTTCTCGTTGAAGAATAACATATCCGAGCTCATCTGCCTTCCTTCATCCCTCAATACCTGCTAGAACAATGTCTTCCAAACGGGCGAAATTACTTAGATTGTGATTACAAAATTGCGCATTGCACAATCAAGAGAAGTTATAAAATATCTAAATCATCCAAGGCCAAAACTGTCCTATTACAGCTCAGAGCGATACTGCACTTGTACATTATTTGTAGTCTTGTATTCGTATCTGAGAAACCAAGGTTGTGAAGAAAATGCGTAATATTCCGATATTTTCTAAATTTGTGAGTTTGTTATTCACATTGATCATACTTTATGGTTCAAAATGTCTTTCAGATTCATTATATATATATACTCATAATTAATAACCCATATCAATGAATAAGAATAGCTTTACAGAAAATGAAAAAATCAGTTGATAATACTTCGGTATGGTTTCATTATTTATATAATGAAAAAAATATGATGGCACAGTGTAAAAAATGTTCTGGAGCTATTAAAGTTGAATGGAGGAAATACAAGCGCAATACATACACATTTAAAAATGAAACATGATACAAATTTGTTACAGAGTAAAGAATCTAATTGCGATGAAGGTACAAATTTGAGCACAGTTTCGAAGCCCAAGACGTCAGGAATTTTAGATCATTTCGAAAAAAAGATAATGTGGATAAAATTATAAGTAAAATGACAGTAATATTTGCACTTATTGTGATTTAAATAAATAAGATGTTCCTTTATTAATTTTTTTTTGTGTGATTCTTTATATATTGTTTTATTTATAAGTTACAAATTATTTCTTGATATTTACACTCTCTAATAAAACTGCTAAGTAAAACAAAAAAACACACTTCGTTTTCTTTTTTTTTTCTAAAATTACTAATACCGGTATTAAAACCGGTATCCCGGTAAAAAATACCTAATACCGGCATTGAACTTTTGGTCCAATATTGCAATCCCTATATAAGACATTTTAACAATTTAAATTTAAGTTTACAAGGAAAAGGTTATTCTCTTTTACGATCCTGACCAGTGGCGGATTAAGCGGGTGTCGGACCTGGCGGCCGCCAGGGGCCCTCAGCGTTGGTAGGGGCCAAAGCTTGATGAGTGCAAAGGCCAGCAACAAACCAGTCACGCCACCTTGGAACAAAAAATGAAAAGAAAACAAAGTTACATTGAAACCCCCACTAGAAATTTATCAGCATGCTAGAGAAATCCTAATGTAGAAAAACTTTTGAAAATATTTTTAACAATACCGATATCGAATGCATCAGGTGAATGATCTTTTTTAGTTTTAAAACGTGTTAAAAATAATTTAAGAAGTACTATGAAAGAAAGTGAACAACATGGCCATATTATACACAGAATAAAACGTTTTGGACAAAATAGATATGGTAAAAATAATTGATGAATTTGCCAAAGAGAAATCAAACTGTATAGCAAAACTGTAAGCTCTTGAGTAAGGTTTTAATATTTTTTTTACATATACAGTTAAGATTTTTCTTTAGCTGATGAGTTTTATTATATCACTGCTTTTTATTTTGAAAATCTAGAGTAAATGACTCTTCTCACTATTTTAGTTTCTCGATTCTTAAGCCCTTGGGCCCCAAACCTTTTACCGCCAGGAGCCTCCAACTACCTTAATCCGCCTCTGATCCTAACTGATCATATACCTTCTTTGTAAAAATGCTTTTGCTTTTTTTTTGTCTCGATTTTGGAGACAGGGGGGAAGTAAAAATGATTCTACCAAAAACCACTCGATTTTGCTACCATTTTTGAGCACTAATCCTAATTTAGACGATTCACTAAAAAGATCTACAAATTGAAAAATCACATTAAGAAAGTACTCTCTGATCTTTCATAATTACTTACAATTAAATTTTTTTGGTTACTCGTTTTTATTTTATACCTAAAGTAATTGATTGAAACTGAAAAGAAAATTTTGGGAATAAAAATTAAGTTAATACTTTTGTATTAATTATTATGTAGTTTTTAAAATTTCCACGACTTAGACTTGCAAAAAATGTGTGCTGTTTGCGTAAAAATTCCGTAATAGGCCTAGAAGTAATATTTTTTTACTTCTTCATAATCTTTTGTTTGTTGGAAAAGTTTGAAATAGCACACATATTTTTTTTTTATCAGATAGTGACATTCTTCCCAAAAACATTGCTACCTTTGTCCTAAGCAATACTGCTTGGACTCGTTCTTGTAGATGGCGCTGCATAAAATTTTTGCAGGTAACGATAACTATCCTTTTCATCACCCAGGTAAATCTGACTGTTTGTTCTATTTTCTAACAATTACAATTTTTAGAAATATTTCTGAGCTCTTAGGTTTCCCTAATCACGATTCAAATATACAATGGCTGAATCAAGATGCATGCTACAAAAACAAACAAAAAATTCTTAAAAATAAAAATAATAAGCATTTATGTTTCAAGTAAGGTAATAATGTGCTTAGTAATAGTTGGAAATTTGTTCCCTTTCAGAGCTTCTATCGTATTAATTGAAGGCTATCCAAGTTCGTTCTTAAAAAAATATTTGTAATATTTCATTTTAAACGTTTACTGTGCCTCTAGCGGATTGAGGTGAGGTGCATTTCTGGAAATCCTGTTTTTCACAGAAATGGGTTTACCAATTTCTTGTTAAAACAGTGACTCATATTTAAAATCAGGAATCCAAAAGAGGTCAAAGTTCAGTTCTATACCTTGTTTGTGTAATACAACAGAAACATTTTTTCAATAAATTATCCGACTTTTTTCTTTAGGATATTAAATACAATTGTTTTTCACGGAAAAGAAAAATCAATGTCGAATAATATCTTTTTCTCTCTGTGAATCTATCAAACGATAGTTTACAGAAAGAGAGAAAGTTCACAGGAAGAAAAAAAAAAAGACATCGCTTGTGCACACTATGATCAGTGATTTCCAAGGTACCGAGAGCAGCGCCATCTATTCTTTGCTCAGAATATAAAATTAATGGGGACTTGAATACATATGTGTAGTTATTTTTATCTGCATATTTATCGTTTCAAATGAAAAAACATATGAAAACAATTTATCTTTCAAACTTTCTAATGTATGCAAATAAAGCATTTTAATAATTTCTTTTTCATTCAAGCTGTCCAAGTTGGCATCTCAAAACACAATTGATTTTAAAAAACTGTACTAACTTTTTTATTTCAGTCTCTCATCGGATATTTTGTTAGGCAATCTTTTTGTCATGAAAATAAATTATTGCGAGTTCACCATGAGAAGTTAAAAATTTCTTTGGATTTGCATAGTTTTGGACGAGATAATTCTATTTTGTCAAAACATTACATACCCGAAGTAACATTGATTTTTATATTAAAAATATTCTACATATCTTTGGAATTTATATATATGTATGCAGGATAATAATATGTAATGAGTGTTTATTTTTTTAAAAATTTTCTCAAATATAATGTTATATATAGCATATATAGCTCAAATATAGCATTTTATTTAGTTCTCCTTACTGGGTTTCATAAAGATGACCGGATTAAATTTAAGAAAACCGCACGAATTGACTAGAAATATCTGAAAGTGCTTTGGAAAAAAAGTCTTTTCGACGTTTTGTAGAAATAATTTGCATAAATTATGAATTTTAAGATATTGTGTTTTGTACGATTGATTTCTGTGAAGAGCTCCATGGAGAATATTACTATGACTGAAAAAAAACTTTTAATTGCAGATTGAATACAAAAAATAATATAAATATTCTTAAATTTCTTTTCTGTTCTTTCGTTCGTTGTTTTGAAAAATGTAGGTAGGAAAAACATGGACGAATTGGAAAAATCATAAAAATAATCGTTATTTGAATAATGAAAAAAAAGACTGTGTCCGACTATTTTGGATGGGCTGCCAACCGCCGTCTATTCACAGGCGCTATCCCACTACTGCACGCTGCGGGAGCTTTTGCCTGCTCCGTTTCCGACCTGGGCCGGTTCGCTCCTCCTTAGACGACCTGGTGATCTCAAGTTCCCTCAAGTGCACCATATCGACACCGTGCTTAGCGCGGACGCCCGATCGACATAGAGCAGCGGAGGACAGAACTCCCAACCTCACGCCGTCCAACAGCCTAGACCTCCAAAGCAGCTGGATTACAAGACCACGCCACCGGTCCCGGTCGTTCAATGAGATTTAGTAAGAGTATATAAACTTGCTGCAGCGACCTACATTTTCACGATATTGTTGGGTGACATAATTTAATCGTTTTAACGCTACAGAATTTTTTTTCTGTCCATTTTCAAGGATTTTAGGCTCGTAATTTCTTTTCTCTTTTGAAAATTTCAATAATTCATCCCAGGTAATCAATAGCAGGTTGCAGTCCTGGCGCCATCTGTTGTTATTAAAGGGTAACAAAATGCTTTGAGAAGCTTAATATAATTTGTTCATTTTTTATTAATTCTTAAATTGATGTGTAATTTACATTTCATTCTTATTTCTTTAAAATAAAAAATTGTAAATTCTCTAACAGTGTAATTTTTCCAAGAAACATCCATTCAATTCTTGCACTTGTGGTTTTTTTGTAATGGTCATGAATATATCGTTTTCGGAATATGCTTTACACTAAAAAAAATTCTGTATCTGTTTTCAGAATATCTTGTCATTGAATAATTTAAAGTAGATTTTTGTAAATTACCACTGAATGTGTGTAATGTGTTAAATTGTCTCTTATCCTGGATATAATTAGAAGATTGTTGTATGCTATGTTGTTTTAAGTGGCAATCACAAGATGTTTGTTGGATGGATTTATTTCGTTTTGGTAAAATTTCCAATAACTTCGCAAAATTTTCATCATGAAAGAGTTATATGCAACTGTAAATGAATCTACATACGAATTATTTATGTAAATAGCTTTTAATAAATTGGCATGTTCTGATGAATTCATAATGATGATGTACTGTTCCGTAATTGACTTAAGTTAGCACATGGCGCCATCTGATGTCTACAGTAGTTGTTATTTGATCCATTCCGTATTTGGGTGGGGGGAATATGTTCTCTGAGTATGTTTGTATTCAGCGTTGCGATAACAATTTAATATTGCAACGGTATTGGCGTCATTACATGATAGGAAGAACATGTTGCACGTACATCACATGGAAAATCAGTATTGCCACTTGGTGAGATATTTTGAACTTTGGCAATGTTGTGATAGTACATAAATGCCATTTAAAGCAACATAAGCAATTTTCATATAAATATTTTTTAATAATTATACTAATTGACATTTAAATCGTATATAATATATAAATAGGAATATTATGAGACAATTTTCTTAAATCAAAGTAGAGAATTATGCTACCACATATTCTAATGTTACACATATTACAATTTATAATCAGCCTATTTTCCTTCAGTTTCGTTTCCGTAGATTTAACATAAAAAGCATTGATTTAATTTTTATAAAAATATCACTTTACGATCAATTTTCGTTTTTAATTTATCAATAAATCTAATCTCATAATTTTTCCGGATATTTTTGAGAAAACGGTTAGATCCCTGCCGGAACAAGTTCGATATTCGGAAGTTTTTAAAAAATCGCCATTATTTTTTTCTTTCTTGGAGCCAAGGAAAGCATAGGGTTGCAAAATTCCTCCCCTCCTACTCTAAAACGACACCAAACACGGTACTTTGAACCCCCTTGCCACCTTTGTTCGAAAATGAATGGTAGAGAATTATTTTTAATGCTAGTAGGCAAAAGCATAAAAATGAGACGTGGTATTTTTAGATAGTAGGCTGAATGGGAATAGAAGAGAGAATTCCTTTATAAATATTAAACTAAAAAAGTAGTGAAAGGACAAATTTTTATAGAACTAAATGTAAATAGTTAATGATTATTTTAGCAATACTGCACTGAATTTAAGAATAAAAATCTATATTTGTAAGTGATTCATAATAGTAATGAACAAATTGTTCTATTTATCATCATTATCTCATTAAGCGTAGAAGAGAAACATATTAAAGCAAATTAACATTAAAATTAAAGGAATCAAATTAAATAAGAAAATTAACTTACTTACATAAGCCTTGAAGAGAAACTTAAAACTAAACATATATACATTAAAGCAAAGGAAAATTAAAGTAATAAAATTAAATAAAGGAGTATATGTTTCTTGTTTACATTGAATAAATTAAATAGAAATAGAAATAACTTACCTTGCAGCATTTAATGCATAAAAAAATGTCACATAACCAAAATAATCACTTGGGGACATTGCAATTGGAGCACAAAAACTCTAATTTAATCAAATGAGTTTCTCTCGTAAAATTTAAAAATAGTTTTTTATTCCTACATATTTCATAAACAAAATCAAGATTAAGTACTCTGTTTTCCCCAAATATGGCCCTTTTAATAGAAAAAGAAACAGGAACTGTTTCTGACAGAACTTTCTTATACTTGGGATAAACACTGCAAATAGTCCCATGGTTAGAGGGAACTGGTTACAATATTTAAAAATATATATAATAACAGGGTTTTTTTAAAATTTAAATTAACCTCTTTGTAAATTAATAATAACAATGTATGAATTGATAGTCAACCTAATCAATAACTGGAATAAATCATCACTAAGTAAAAATGGATGTTAATAAATAACTAAATAATATTAATAAGGCACAATAATAATAAAAGCATATATAACCTAATAATGACAGAATTAAGTCAACCTAAGCAATAATTAAATAATTTATCAGTAATTAATAAGAATTATTAATAAATAATATGGAATAGGAAAAAGGTAATTATAATAAAGGAATTGAAATACATCCTAATAATGAAAGAATATTCAACCTAATCAATAATTAAAAATAAACTTTAATAAATATAACAAACAATATTAAATAATTATTATTAATACATAGTTTTTAATGATTAATATTAAATAATTTTTAATAAATAATACTAAATAATTCATATTAATAAATAATACTAAATAATTCATATTAATAAATAATATTAAATATTTATTATTAATAAATAATAAATATTATTAATAAATAAATATTATTGATGAAAAAATATACTTTATAAATATTAAGAAATAATAGGAAATAAGGCAGTGAATTCTTGTCCGGAAATATCTATGTATGAACAGTCGAAAATCCAAAATGAAAATAAGAATGTCTTCCAGTGAGTCCCATATATCTACCCCCCCCCCCCCATTTAACTAAATTACTGCTCTGATTGGAAAATCCACATAAAACGAAAACCCCAAGGAACCCTACCGAAAAACAGGGGAAATCAGGGTAGACAGAATCTGGTGCAGAATCACCCGAAAAAAGCTCCAAAAAAACCAGCGAAATAAATTATAGTTTTAAAAAAAAACTAAAAAACACGCTTTTATACTGAACGAACTAAAAAGTAAAAAAAAAATTCTTAATATAAGAATAAAATGATAAACGAGGAAATTAATATCATTGGGGTAAAAGCGTGGGATGTTCGATAAATATATCAATTGTTATAGTTTATAACTTCTATTCCAAAATGCTGAGTTAGTATAAAAATGTAGTACAAAGCACTCCACGCTTTTATCACAATGACATTAATTTTCTCGTTTATCATTTTATTCTTATATATTAAGATTTTTTTTTAATTTTTTTTTTTTTACTCTTTGGTTTGATTTAATATAAAAGCGTGTTTTTTAGTTTTTGATGTGTAACATCTTTCCTCTCCATTGCTGGAGATTTGTGGCAGTGATTTCGTGAAAAGGGACGGAAATGCGTAACAGGAAGTTGGGAAAGCGCGCGCTATTTAATTTGACCAATCAGTGCGCTTGGTGGTGTCTCTTCGCTACCCTTGGAGGGAAGTTCCGTTTTTTCTCCTTCATTTGGGAGGGGCCCCATCCCCACCCAGTGCGATCTAGGCCGTGGGATCTTTGTTTTTGCTTTGTTTTCTCACTTTAGGATCAGAGAACAAGCTAAGTCCCTTAGGCAGAGTCGTGGTTAGACAATGACGAACGTGTTTCGATACCTGACTTCGATTGCTGTGTATAATTTAAAAGATCGGGCCACAGAGCAGCTGGTGTTGCGATATATCGTAAACAGAACAACTCACATGTTGTGGCTCGACATGTGGATATTACTTATCGTCAAACAAGTTGACTGGGTATTATTAGTCAAGATATTGGGGACATATGTGCGGCATAATCCTTTTTTGAAAATGGACAAATTGTGAATTCGGTGGTCGTATACATTTCTCTAAATCAAATGGTTCAAAAAATTAAAGATTTCTTGCATTTTTTTACTTTTACCATACACCGAAATGGTTCTGCTCTTTTTTTGTAAAAAAAAAAACTATCACTCGCTTCCCATGATCTTGAGTGGTGAGTTTAAAGTTAACTTTATTTTGCTAGAAACCGAGTCACTCATAGCCTTTTTGAATGACGAACTCAAGCCCGAAATAAACCCAAATCGAAATGTTTCGACAACTAACAGTGGTACTGTTATTGATGCTGTTTGACAACGGTTTTTAAATACTTTGAAGTCACAAGTAAATGTGTCATATTTTAGTTATCATAAGTTATCATTACTGCTCTTCCCCAAATTGAATAAGAATAATGATTTTTGATAAAAAATTGCATTACTCCTTGTGTTAATTGAATAAAATTTTCATTAAAGATATAATTATTCCATAGAAAATTATTTCCAATCATACTTGATTCATTTTTCCCCCAGGATTTAAGTTGCTATTGCGAATTTACCACGATAACATGTCAAATGTTACACATCGTATGCGACTACTGTAAGGCTCGTTTCTCTTTTTTTTAAATTATAAATTTTTTTTTTCATTTTTTAGTTTGATCTACAGTAAAAGTGTGTTTTTTTAGTTTTTTAAACTCTCATTTATTCATTGTTGAATTTATCCTTGAGTTTGATATTTGGAGCTGGAATTACGTGACTGTCTTACTCTTTAGTGGTTTTTCATTAAAGGGTCAGAAGTTTATTTATTCTCTCCGTTTACGGGGCCTCGGATGAGTCCCGTATCTTTATATTAGATTCCGTCTCTATGGAATAGGTCAAACAAATAAAAGTATGCTTAGAAGAAAAAGGTCGAATTTTAAAAAATTTTAATGTACCATATTTTTATAAAGGACTAAAAAGTATTAAAAATTCCTCCTTATCATTTTTTTTTCGCATTTTCATGCATTGTCATCCACTTCTGAGATATGGTCCAAATTTACAGTCTAGCTTATCGAAAAGTCACACAGTTTAAAATCAATTACAGAATTTTACCCGGACAGACATTGAAGAAAGCGTGTAAATTAAAATATGGTAATATTAAGTGTAAATCGCATTATCATCTTTTAAACGTATTGCTATAATGTTAATTCGTATCATCACTTCTAAACGTATTGCTTTATAAAAATAAAAAATATTTAGCAGTTAAAACATAAATTATTCCCCCCCCACACACACACACATGCACGAGTCCTTTTTTTTCTTTCTTTTTTTTTTTCATTTTCAGAAAAATGTCTATATTATGGTTAGAAATTTCTAACACACACCCACCCTCCACTTTCTCACATACAGAACACTTTTTTTGTTTGCTTTATTTCTATTAACCAACAGTGTATTTTATACTTGCACATAAATAGCTTTAAATTAAAAACACTCGCTGTAGGGTTACACCTTTTTTTTAGTCACTAAATCTTGAATTAGTTGCCAAATCTGGAGATGGTATTTGAAATAAGTCGCCAAATCTGAAAATGGTATATGGAATTAGTCACCAAATTTGAATATAGTATATGCAATAAGTCGCCAAATCTGGAAGTGGTATATGGAATTGTCGCCAAATCTGATTATCGTTATTCCTGATGATCATGATCAGGACAATGGAACAAAATTATGAAATATTGTATTGTCATAGATCCTTGATAAGTGTGCAAAATTTCGAATTAATCCGACTTTTTAAAGTGGGTAAAAATCGAGTTCAAAGATTCCATTACATACAAGTGAAACTTATAAAAGCGGGTTAAAAAAGTCCGTATATCGAACTTATGCCGATTTGGTTTTTATTTGCTGCAACAAGAATTTCAGTACAACAAAATCCAAACACAAATCTTCTGCACTATATGAGTTGATTGATTGATTGTACGGAAAAAAGAACATATGTTGTTATCCTCCCTGAAAGAATAAAAAACTTCTATAAGTTACTAGATATTTTAATATTTCATTTTCTGTAAAAACAATCTAAATGTCGATTTATTTGACACAGCTTTTTCCAATAAATCTTTTAATGATAGTACAAGGAGAATCAGTCTTAAGAAAATATCTAAGAAAATTTGGTGTTATCAATCTCTATGTGACCAAGACGTGAAGCAGTTTCTGAGTTTCATCTAGCTATCGGGCAGTACAGGACTTCTCAAACATCTTCAGAAAATTCATATTATGAAAGTTCCGTTCAGCAAGCTCTACGACCTACAGGAGGAGATAGATAATCAGGTTCGTGGTTGCCGAGCACTGAGGAGTCTAATAGATAAAGGGAACAAATAAGGCTGGACATGTAGTGCTCACTTTCGTTGAAGACTAGTTTGCAGATTATAGACTTGAGTGCTTCCAACGAAATTGAGTATTGCACGTTTGGCGTTAAGGTTTCCTTTTATTTGTCAGTATTCTTCTACCCATGTGGCCAGTTTCGCCTCAATCGATCTCGTCATTGAGTGAATACGTACAACTGCATTCTGCGGGGAAAATGTCGAATCAAGCTGAAGTTTCTTGTTAAACTTAAAAAATCAGCCACGAAAACATTTCAAATATTAACCGAGACTTATGGAGATGAAACTTTGTTTAGTGCATAAGATAATGGTAATAGTATATGAGGGTTTCAGGGAAAAGGGTGAGTGTGAAAGATGATGAACTACAGGTGTCCAAGGTCAGCGATTCAATGCCGGTTTATGCAATTGGGCAGGGGCCTAGAAGACCCCGGATAAGCTAGACTTAACCACATGTTCTGGTTATAAATTTCGATCTTCCAATGCCAAGGGGGCATGTAGATCTTCTGTACCGACGGCCCAAAATGAGCTTGAATAGGCATTGCAGCAATTACAGAACAAAATTCGTGATATGAGTGGGTTCCCACTCACATCAGTGGTCAGGCTGTTAATCAACACTGCTACATTAAAGTACTAAAAAGACAACGAGAAAAAATTAGGAAAATAAGGCCAGAACTGAAGAGTGTTGGATCGCTGTTGCACTAAGACAATGCCTCTGCTAATATGGCCCTATTTGTCAGGCAGTTTCTGACCAGCAAAAACATTACTATGATGGGGCATCCTCCTTAATCACTTGATTTGCTCCCCTCCCTATATGATACTCTATTTTTATTTCCTACAGTTAAAACTTGCTGAAGGGAACCCATTTCACACCATTTGAAGGGATTCAATCAAAAACGGAAAATCTACTGAAGCGACTTCCAAAAGCCGAAGTGGGTGAATGCTGAAGGGAGCTACTTTGAAGGTGATACTGTCACGGAGAACTGATTCCGTAAGTACAATGATTTACTGAACCAGTCTCGTTTTTTTTTCGGGCGGGGGGCACACTTCGTACACTACATTTCTGTTTATTAATCAAGGGTGTATAAATACATCTGTTACAACGTAACAAAAAAAAGATCTTTTATTTAGGGAAGGTTTCGCACTTTAGGCGCTACGCGCCAAATGTGGTGGACATACAGTGTGATTGAACTGTGGAGCAGCCCTGTGTTGGCGAGAACGCAGGGTTATTTGGTAAAAGAAATCAGTTGCTCTGTTGTTCTACGCAAGTGAGGTGAACAGCTACTTCCCTCTTCATTAATTAAAGATGCAAGTTGTTTATGAATAATGTTTTTTCAATTCAAATTTCTCTTTTACAATTCCTGACTCCGCGCTGAAACTAGTTAATTAATGTGAATAAGTTTTAAAATAAAGCGAAGGGTCATATATAAACGTTGCACTTCTGTTCTTTCGCATTGTGTGTATGAGGTGTGTTCTCTCTCTATATATAGATTTTATGAACTTACAAAAGTTACTTATAGTTCCACTGTTCAAGAAAAACTCCACTATACGATCGGTCACTCCGTAACAACATCTCTTCGAAAAGAGGGGGAATTTTAAAAACACACAATAGACGAAAGCGCCAAAGGTAATGTACTTGGTAAAAATTGAAAATCTTTTGGTTTATGGGGGGTTTGAATACCCAATCCTCCCTTGTGTACGCCACTGTTATTGATTCTTAGCTATTCCCTTCTTTGTGTATCGATCTTGCATGTGTCGGTGTAAGTCTAATGCTGTTGAAAAGGTCTAATCGCACTCAACATATTTGAAACAATTATCATTAAATAAATTGTACACGCACATTAATAGAGAATTATTGATAATGAACAATAAATAGACAGAATACAAAAATTTACGAACTTATAATACGCTGCCAAATACCCTCACAGAAATGAAACTTTCCTTTTTACAGGAAAAGAGATAAAAAATAGAAAAATACTATTAGTATGTATATTATAATCCCAGGGTGCACATTATTTCTGTATGTTTGACACGTTATTCAACACAATACTTGTACGTATTGAATTAAATATATTTTAAATTGCTTAACAAGGTACTGCAGAGGAATATAAACCATAGAAATTTAACCCGAATAACAGATAAAAAGGCACCCAGGAAAAAAATACAACCTGAGAAAACGCATGGCCTTTTAAAATGTAGAGAGCAATTCTGCAGAAAATGCACTGGGGAAAAAATACATTCGATGTATTATTTATTTCAATTTCTTTTTAGTGATCTCCTATTTCAAAATCGCTACTAAATATGAATTTTTAAGTAAAAAAGAACTGCTAACTCTCCACACACAAAAATTTCTAGGTAATTATGATTTATTTGTTAGGAAAATGTATTTAGAAGTTTTTATTTCTTTTTGAGTATGTATTTGGGGGTAATTTTGCTCGGATAAAAAATAGAAAAATTCAATGAACATTGCAATAGAATTAAAATGGCGATAAAATTGATGATATTTGAAAATAGCTTTCTGTTTATCCTATTCATTATCGATATGCCTCTGAGGATGTAGGGCGTGCCCATAGGGGGGCGCGATAGCCCCACAAAGGGGTGGAAGCATATCGAAAATTAAAGATTTAAAATTTTTTTACTGAAATGAAGTGAAACAAAACACGACTCTGGTATAATAAAAAACACAAATTTACATTGATATAATTTATTTATATCATCTGGCGATATTACGTCATGAAAATAAAAACTTCACTACATTTATTAGCTATTTTTATCTTATAACAGAATAAAAAACATTTTGTTTGATTTGCTGTAATCCCACGATGAGAGATTTTTTTTTTATAATGTTTTCTTTAAAAACCTAAAATACTACTCTTTCAGAGAAAACACCCAGACACAGAATCAAAAAAATTCTAAGATGATAAAAATTTATCACTGTTATTATTATTGAAATATTGTACGTTAGCTGTAGGAAGAAAAGGAAGACTTAATTCACTTTTCACCCAGACAGTAGAATACATTTGCTGATCATCTGATTGACCTTCGAACTTAATGATATGGTTAGTTCCGTCCCCTCTTATGTGTTTATTTTCATTTAGGGAAGCTGTAAATAATGTATTTCTGTTGTGCTTTTTTCCATGTAAAAGAGTGTTATGATATTTGGAAACGATAAATTTTTATGAGTATTCTCAAACGTTTAAAGCGTAATAAAAACATTTAACATAATTCTTTTTAGAACTAGCATCCCTATTTTTATATTGAATACACTTCTATCCCAGGAGCAGTCACGTGGGGCACACAGTAGGGTTATCCGCTTGGGGCGGGCACCCAGATAAACTTGATTTACCGGATCAAAGACGCTTCTTGGATCCGACAGTACCAAGAGGGCCCACAGATTTTCTGCGCCCAGGGCCTGAAATGAACTTAAACCAGCACCGTTCGTGTCCTTTATTAAAGTCACGCACATTTGAAGCATTTTAGTTCAGTTTTTTTCTCAAATAATCAAAGAAAAAATGAAAAGTCCTTGAAAGTAGGTAAATATACTTTCTCTTAAATTATTATTTGGTATTACGATTTTTATCGTGATCAATAAAAATAATTATAAAAAAAAAGATTGGGGTGACTCAGTCACCCATTATCTTTAGTATTGAGTGCACGCCTGCTCCCGAATTAAAACATCTTGAAGTCTTCTCGTTTTAAATATGGAAAACAACACAATTGCTCTGCATATCCTATGTAGAACAACGTAGATTAGACTATTTTTCTAATGATATTTGTACTTTAATCTAGCATCAGGAAGAGAGAATGTTCCTAAAGGTGTTTTAGTGTGCCTTGGATTTTCGACTTCTGACACGATTCAGAAATCGCACCCATAGCTTCATTTCGCATTTCATGCCAGGCCAGACGTAGCGAGAGCAGATCAGTTTTGCCGAAGCAACTATCCCAGGATGTGCAAGAGTTTGAAGATGATTAAATATGGTTTTTCGAAACGATGTAGGGACGAAAGGACTTGGAACTCTTGTTGAAGTATCGCAAGCATTGCGATCGGAGGTTTGACAAGATGTCAGTACTAATTTAAGAGGAGTCGGTACCCCATATACTGACAATGTTAAACTGAGTTTTTTATGTACCTTTTTTTCTCAGAAACTTTTAAGTATAAAAACTTCAAATTTTGTCTGTATTTTAATTATACTTTTATATTTATACTGAAGTGAGTTTTTTCAGATATATTTAGTTTTTTCAAAAACATGCAACGTAAAAGTCAGTGACGGTTTAATCTCATTTCGGGCCCTGGGCGCAGAAGATCTACGGGCACCCCTGGTACTTGCGGATCGAAATTTATAACCAGAAAATCTTGTTAAGTCCAGCTTATCAAAGCCCCTTCCGGGACCCTGGGGAGCGCTCAATGGTTAAACTGGCACTGGTAAAAGTAGCAAAATGATTTTTTTGAAAAATGTCATTTTTTTAATTACGATATCTGGTCTCTAGCCAAATATTTTGGGAATATCACCAAAAGCTCACTTTATTACCGTTACATATCAGTAACATGAGGGGAAATTGTAGGTACATTCATACAGTAGATTCTGTGAAAAAGGTACACGCAGTTTTAAAAGCATCATTTTGAGAAAATTACATTTATATAATTAAAATGTCACTTACTCACGAAAATTATGAATTACAACATGTATTTGTCCCATTTCATTAAACATTAGCTTCTTCTTAATTTATTCAAGAATTTTGTTTCCTATTTTACTTAAACTGCCCTGAAAATACATACATAGCATTTTTTAGTATTTGTCTAACGAGATATTTTGTAGCATTTACATTATTTTTCTCAATTTCTGTATCATTCTTTGAAGAGTTTTAGCTTTGATGCATCGCAAATATCAAAGTTGTGCATATAGCATCATAATAAATAAAATATGAAATATAATGTGAAAATGTATCAATATCATTTTGGTATGAATTTGTGACTTCATTTGGGAAAACTTGATTATACGACATTTCGAAAGTTTTCTTTAGGGTTGTGTTTACAAGTGAACATACAAGTTTCTAAAAGATTTTAAAAAATCAAAATTTTCTCTAAACTGAACAGATGATTTCTAAAACAGCCAAAATAAAATTGTTTTACGTTTTTAAAGATGAAATTTATGTATTTTTATGTATGTAACAAGCTTCTCGCAACGACAATAAACATCACATTTGATCACATCACAACGACAATAAACATCACATCCCATATCTTTTTCTCAGAAACTATTAAACATATAGATTCAAGATTTTGACTGTATATTAATTAGACTTTTATATTTATACTAAAGTTAAATTTTTAAAATATATGAATTAGTTTTTTTTTAAGACAACACTTTCCCGAGCATCCTTATGAATTTTTTGAAAATCGACATTTTCTGTTACGATATCTGCTTTCTAGTTAAAAGTTTTGAAGAATATTTTATACAGTAAATTTAGACGATTTAAAAATATAAATTTTAGAGAAAAAAGTAATTTTTATACAAAATCTTACCTCTAAAAAACATTTGTGCCCTATAATTTACTATGCAAGGTAATGAAGGCTGTGTTTCGTCGTATTGTGTAGACTATGCTCTGGTATGATAAATAATTAATAGTTTGCAACGCTAAGCCAATTTTATTTGTGCACCCGCTTATGTTAGAGTACAATTCTCCACTCATACATTTTACAGATGACGCTAGAGTGCGCTGATGACGTAAGACGTTGAAAGATTCTTGGTTCCCCTTCAATTTCCCCAGTGATATACTGCAGTGATCTTCAAACTTTCTCAACTCACGGAACGCCTGGAACTTGTTAAATGTGCTTTTGTGGAACCTCTAGAACTAGAGTGTGTTTTGATGGAACCCCTAGAACAATAAAGTATTTTCGTAGAACCCTATTCCATACGCATACTTCGAAGAATATATCTCAAAATAATATTTAAAGTAGATAAAAATGCTATAGGCACTTTAAGTAAAGGCAATTAAAAAAGAACTGCATTTATCATTAAAAAATTCTTATATAATTCTTTTAATGTAATTTACTCATTAATAATAATAATTTGTGATCCAAGGGTCACGCCTATTCATGCATTATATTTAGTAACTGTGGAATACGTGTTTTTTTTTCCACACAAACTGTCGAAGTCTAGGTCTATTGAGATTAAATGCAATCGCATTACATATTCTGAGTTTAATTTGTTTTTGTAGCCACACGTTGATAACATATATTTCACTTAAGCACAATGTTCTAAATAGCCTTAAAATGTTCATAGCTGTATGAGAAATTCCATGTATTTTGCATGAATTTGCAACCTATAATTTAGAAACTGGTCTTGCTTAAATTTATATTTTAAGATCGAATCTGTTGATAAGTTGTTTCTTCTCCTTCATTATAGGCGTTCCCCCCACACACAAATTCAAAAATATACATTTTCCATTAGAAAACTAGTTTTGCAAGACATTTTGCTAGCTAAGGAGTGTAAAATTATCTCGTTGAACCCGACATAATAAACAATTAAATATTCATAATCTAATAGGAAGTATATATATATATACAACGTTTAAATTTTCTTTTAATAAAATAAAAGTTTAAAAAGTGTTGCAAAATAAAGTTATTATATATAAATCAAATTTTCAGTTTTAATGAATAAGAGGAGCTTTAGATACTTGTAGCTATGTAAACTTCATAGAGAACGTGAATCAATTTTGCATACAAATTTATTTCTTCTCAGTCTTTTTTATTGTGACTGGTGAAACCTCTGGGTATGCTTTGTGGAACCCTAGGGTTCTGTGGAACACAGTTTGAAGACCACTGATATACTGGATGATACGAAATTTCTTCTACTATTGTTTCTACTTGTTTGTTACTACTATCTCTTCTACTATGAAAAGGCAGGTTTTTACATTTTCAGTATTTTAATTTTTTTGTAGGAAAAAACGACTGAACTTTCCCTTACATCCATTAAAGACAAAACTTTAAACTTGTCCACTTTGTTTTGCACCATCGTGGAAATTATGAATGATACTAGGGTGGATGCCCTTCTGTGGGGATAAGTTTTCCAACACTGCTTCACGCTTCCGCCGCTTTCCTTACTAAACTGAAGATACAGACAAATCCACACCCGAAGAGATTGTGATAAGAATATCTTGAAAATGAAGAGGAAACCGAAAATTTCAATAAACACTATTCTGCGACTTTTAACACCAATTGGATTGTTTACAACTACAATCCAAATCCACAAGGTAATTATAATTTTTTCACCTCATTTATCTTTATAACTTGTTTTTATACCTTACAAATAGACTGACTAAATATTTCTAGAAAGACAATGCACAAAATCAAAATTAAATTTACCATATGCTTTCACACATTGCTTAACTCTTTCGTGCTTGGTGGTACATACTATATAGTACCACCAATTCTTATTCGTTTATTGAGTGGTGTTACATAAAACGTATCACTTGTTTAAATTCTTCAGAAATTGATACTAGATGGTATATTCTCTGAAGCATTACAGAGGACAACTCCTAGCAGTTACTCAAGTTTCTAACAGTTGTTAGAAGCTAATTGTATGCAATGGCAATTCATGCATTAGTTCATTCTTTGATCAGCTGTGAGTCTGTTGAATGGTATGTTTTCGAAGTGAATGTGCTGTGTACTTTTAAATGTAAATGAAAGTGATGCTTGTGATATTTGATACAAATCAAGTAAGTACATATATTATGTAACTAAATAAGTTAATACTACAATAATTAGTACCTCACATGTGTATTACTAGTATGAAAATATGAGAGTCCAAAAAAATGTACCTCCACACCATTGAAGGCGATCCACTTTACAAATACAAAATGCATTCTGCTTATTTTTTTCGCAATAATGGACATATTTATTGAGCTAGATAGATTTGCTGTAAGTTGCCTTTTTTAAATAATAATATTTATTAAATAATAGTACATACAAGATTACACAAACGTCATAAATGAGCTATAGCTCGTGTTCAGGAAAAAGTAAATGCGACTAATACACTTCTTGTATATGTTGACTAACTAAGAATTAGGTAAAATAAAATAATGTATAGGATAGAATATTCAAAATTAGAACTAACATTAGGTAAATTAGAACTAAACTAAAACTAAGCTTACAACATTAGATTAGGAAAAACTGAAAATGTTTTAATACATAGGATGAATAACAGCATAAGATAAAGTGAGTTTGTTTTCCAACTATAAAATAAGAGAATGAATGAGTTATGTCTGTAAAGTTCCATTGTGCCTAGGGAAGAAAAATCGTATTTCCAGAAATATCATGTGAATATCATGAAATATCATTGAAGTGTGTGGTGGTACAAAATATGTACCACCAATTTTTTAAAATTTTGGATATCCCTTATGTGAAAAAGTGTTTAATATTATTAATATGTGAGCTTTTGTTCAATAATTATAGTTATGAGAGGCTCACCTAAAATATATGTAATTATTTCCCTCTAGTGCTTTATTTTTGTCAAAAATTTAGCACATTAAAGAGTGAAATCTCTCGTGAAAAGTTAACAGTATAATGTTAAGGAGAAAAATGTTTTGATAAATTTATATTACAGTGAAATGGTAACAAAGTATTCTTAACAAAAATGCAAGTGTTTAAAACTTTTTTGCAGTTTTTTTACGGTAATTAGAAGTGTTTTAATTTCTATGTACTTTTTTAATACATTAAAAAATAGCTAATTTACTTTAGAAAGTGCATCTTTAATATCTAAAAAAGGAAATTTTTATTAGTTCTGGAAGCAAGGCTGAAATTGTCGAATCGGCCACTGGTCCGCCAAATTTTGAAAAATCGCCAACTTAGCGCGTTTTTACACCGCGATCCCTCTTCACCCTCACTAATACAAATTCACGAGTATTACCAAATTTGGCGCATTTATCGATTTGGCAAAAACACACTTGGCGGGATAAGTGGCCTATTCGACAATTCAACCGAAGAAAGTCTAATTATTTTTATCATTTATTGGAGAAAAAGAATCAAAATATTGAAGAATTTAAAATTAATTTTCGCTAGTTTGAAACCGTTTATATTTGCTGTATGTTATAAATTTTAATAACATATATTTATCTATTTTAGGAAAAGTGTATTAAATTGACTACAAAGATATATATTTTTAATTATGTGGCCGCTTTGAATAAATTTCTGTTTTTCAGATTTGTCTTTTCTAAAACTTGGCTTTGTCATTATTCAAAACGACACAAGCGAATTGCGAAAAGAAATGCTGACTGTAAAGACAAACTCAGTATTGTTGTCAAAAAATAAACAAGGCCACAAAAAGGAATAAATATTTAAAATATGATATGCCATTGGTAGGTGAAGTTAAAATATCACACATTACTTCATACTCATAATACCACATCAGCAGAAACTTTAAGGATGCTAAGAGTTAATAAGGAGGTCATTTATTTTTAATTTTAAAAAATAGCATGGTCTTAAAAAAATAGCAATAGTACTATATTAATACTGATGTATTAACTTTTTCAGGTTCGTTGACAGTTTTACCAATACTTTTCCAATGGGATGTCACCAATTGAAGCCATTTGCTTTCATGAAAACAAATTTTTATTAGAAGATAATTTCATGGGTTTAGCTAATGCTTCCATAAATCCTACTTATAATCAAATATATTACTTACATGATTGTTGGAGGGATGCTAACTTAGACAGTTTAATTAATCCATTTGACAAACTAAAAGAAAAAGCTCCATTTTATGAATCAATAGGTAAATTTTAGTTTGGTTTATTCTAACATGCAGATTGTTTATTGTAAATGTTTTATCTGTTTTTGTTGGCTCACGGAATGTTTTTGTATTTTATACATGCAAAGAATTTGCTTAACATATTTGCAATGATTTTAAGCAACATTTATGAAAAATATTACAAAACTCTAAAATTAAAATTCATTTTCTTTTTTTGAAAAAAATGTTGTTTAAATCATAATGTGATTAGTAAATTTTTATTTGACAACTAATTTTTTTTTGAAGGGGTATCTGTTTATTTTTATAACACTTCTGTAGCATTTATTTTTCAAGCTACAATTTTTTGTGAATTGTTTTTAATAACAATTTTCCTAAGAATATCTAAAGTTAGGAGTTTTGAAAAGTTACTTAATCATATGTGTGAACTGCGTGTGCATAATAGGTTACAAACATTTTAAGGTGTAACTTATTAACAACTAGTAATTTGTTTTAAGAACAATGTATTTTTGAAGTAGTTAAACTGAGGAAGCTAAAATATTATATTTCTAGTAAAAATAAAGCATTCATAAATACTGTATTAAATAAATAACTTATGTGCCATATTTTTAAACTTTCTCTGTGATTTGCTGCTATTTATTTATTTTCCAAGAAATGTTGGAAAAATAATACTTTTTATATTTTGTTTAGTGCTTCATTTTCATACTTTTGCTTGAAAGTACTAAGAGCTGTGACACATCTAATGTCATTTATTTCATGCTATGTAGAGGAAAAATGTTTCTCCTGGAATGCTACGACAAAAACAATATATAGACACAGATTGGATGATATGACATGTCACAGACTTCAAAAATGATTCCAGATGTAGAAACGCCTTGCAACAAAAACAATCACAGTTAAGTTATTAAAAGAATTTTTTTATTAATTTATTATAGTTTAAAAAATATTGTTTATTATTCAAAGAATATATTTTATAGCCCCCGCCTCATTCAAAAACTCCATTAGCTAACTTACCATTCATTATCTTATGCTCGGAGGTATATAGATTTAAAAATTTAACATCCACTTTGTAGGATTCATTCAGTTCTAGGTATGATTTTCAAGATGATAAAAAAAAAAAAAAAAAAAAAATGGTAATCATTTCTCAGATTCATTTGCAATTTCTCTGCAAGACGTTAATTGTTACTCACCTGAAATCGAAATAACCGACCTACAGCACCATGCTACACCGAAAAGCCAACATAAGGAACTTATTTCAACTACAAGTGATCCAAATTATTTTGAATTTAAAAAATTCGTACCAACAGTTAATTCCCCAAATTTACACGATTTGGCTGCCAAATACTGCTGTAGGTTTAGATCAACATATGTTTTCTACTATGAACATAATAAAATCAAAATTAACGGATATGCACTTAAAACACCTTCATTTTATTAGCATTTTCAAGAGTGAACTAGCACGAACACAGATTACTTGGTAAAAAAAAAAAATTCAAAAGCCACATTAAGCATGTACTGATTGCTTAATAATTATTTAGAATCAAATGTTCAATTACTCCTTTTTATTAAATACCTAACCGAACTAATTAAACCTCCAAAAAGTTTATTAACAATAAAATTTACGTTTGAACTTTTATCATTTATTATATCACATTTCAATTGGAAGTAGTACGAAAAAAATAATTTTTTTAGAAAGTGGCACTCTTCCTAAAAAGGTTGGCTACACCAGATCTAGACTATTCACAAAAATAGTTTGCATAGAAAAACAAATTTTGTTGTATATATTATAATATGTAGTTTGTATATTTTAATAAAAAAATGCTTTAAATATTTGTTTCACCTTATTGATTTACATAAAAGTATTAAATAGTTATCTTTTATACACAAAAAGAAAATTAACAGCTGTCAAACTTACTATCTGATGTAGAACATTGATCTTAATGTTTTTAGAAGTTAAATTATAGAATATTTATAAAGGTTAAAATTTACTAAGGAACTATTATACAATTTTTTTCTAATGTGGTGATATTTTACATTTTCAACAAATAAATTAAAATATATTATGCATACAATAAGCTGTAGAATTAGTGGAGAATTATATCTGTACAAAAAATCTTGGAGGACTACAAATGTATTGGGTTTTTTTTAGGAATACACAATGCACTGAAAAACATATGTTAAATAAAATATTATTTTACATGTACCTTCAAAAAACAAAAATCTTCAATCCATGGTTAAATTAGAAAATAACTTGATAGTTATAGTTTGTGGCGTGCCCGGCACCCACCTGATTCGTCTTAACTGGAACCAACTTGCGAGCAGAGAGAAGTGAACTGATATGAACGGACACTCAAAAAACCTGTCTCCTTTCGGACACTCGCACTCACTTCTCTCTCTGGCTCGCACGAGGAAAAAGACGTGCTTTACCTTTATTCAATTTCCATGTTAAGTAGTAATTATTATAATATTATATAATGCTGTAAATTAAATATATGTTTAACCCTTTTTTAGCATTCATTTTACTATTTATATGGCGTGGAATAAACCTTAAATAGATACTCACTTCCCGCCATATAGTTTATCTTCAGAACTTAATAAAATTACAAAACAATCATGAGGCAAAACTTGATGATCAGATTGCTGGATCACAATACATTAAAACAAAATCAATTTATCGAAAAAAATAAACATCAAAAAAAGGAGCAAAGTGTGATGAAAAGAATTTTAAAAATAATTACAAAGATAAATCAATTAAATGGTTTTGCAACTTTTGAGAAAATCAACCATTCAGCCCTGACGAACACATATACGGCGTAAACCAAGTCCAAATGGAAATATTGACATTGTGACTAACAGAGCGCATGCGCGGAAACGTATTTTGTCCCCAAGCTGCAAGTGTGTGCCAACATCGCTAAGGGTGCTCCAAAGCATGATTATTTCGAAAGTTGCCATCCCCCCAACCACTGCTCCCAACAATCATGTACAATGGATATAATCCGACCAAGTCTTTCTGCAATATCACGGAAAGAAAATCCACCTTCTAGTAACCCTATTGCACGATCTCGTTCATACTGGGTGAGCTGTTGTTAATGGCTTGTTCGTCTTCTTAAAGACATTCTTAGCCAACATCAACCCAACACGTAATTTTCACAGACAAATAACGCTCACGAACATTACAGCACGCATTTAAAGCAACCCTGATTTGCACAAGTTCTGAGTGGCGCTAGCTCAAAACTCACTGAAGTCATAACATAACGCGCTTGCGAAATTTGAATCGATGTCACCTTTCAGATATATAAACGCGCCTACCAAATTTAGTTTTTGTCTAACATAAATCTTTCTTGGTGTTGGAATCCCCCCCCCCGTCTGAATATAATCTTAAAACAATTCCTTACCATTTGATTAAGAGCAGAGGGCGCTAGTAAAACTACAATGTAATGTTCCGTCACTCAGCAAATTAGTCTTATCCCTGACGCAGATAGTGTCCCCTGGTGATTATACAGTTCTCAGACTCTAAACGAAATTTAAATCGCTGTCACCTTTCAGATATATAAACGCGCCTACCAAATTTAGTTCTTGTCTAACATAAATCTTTCTTGGTGTTGGAATCCCCCCCCCCGTCTGAATATAATCTTGAAGCAATTCCGTACCATTTGATTAAGAATAGAGGGCGCTAGTTAAACTAGAATGTAATGTTCCGTCACTCAGCAAATTAAAGTCTTATCCCTGACGCAGATGGTGTCACATAGCGTTGGAGACAGGAAAAATCCTAAAAGATAGGGATTTTTGGATAGGGGAAAAAGGGATTTGAACAGGAAGAATCCTATATCATTGAATCGGACAGGAATAATCCTCGCGAACAACACAGTAGTGATGCGAATATGAAAGGAAAGGAATATAACTTGATATTTCTTGATAGAACAAGGATTCTATTAGTTTTTAAAAAATTTTGTGTTTCATAATTTTCTAAATTGATTTTTTGGATGATTAAATTCAATTTTATCATGTTTATGAGGTTTAAAATAGTATTTAGTTCTATTGATTTTAAAAGAGAATTTTTAAGTATTTCAAGCATTTTTGGAATATTTTTTCATTTTCATACAAAATTGGTAAAAAAAAAGGTGTGTGTAAATTCATTACCAATAAATACTTCTTAAGGTGATTTTCACAGAAGTTTCTATAACAGAACAAAGGTTTTAAAAGTAATTAGCTAAAAAGTATTTCATCAAAGTTGCATTTAAAGCTCTTCTAATTGCTTAAAAACTAAATAGATAAATTACCATATGTAACAGTTAATAGCATAAAACTCGATATACTGTCCTTTTAAACATTGTAATTAGTGTTGATATAAAATTTTAAATTTCTAGCATTTATATTTTTCATAAAAGAAAATATTATCCTATGCAAGTGCTTCAATGTAATGTACCAATGCTTGCAATAAATCCATAATTTTCAACCATCCTAG
>BMAO01010520.1:0-36849 GCA_019973975.1 Trichonephila clavata | reverse complement strand
GAAAAAGGTTCATTAATTCAGTTCGGACGGAACTAAACGATCTCAACAGGGCCGATCCTAGGGTATCGGCCGCTCTCGTGCAAACACCTAATGTGCCGCCCCCCTAGAGAATTTTTCATATTTTGACTAATACTTAATGTTGACGTTAAAAACTCATCTACTTATATAAGAATAAAAAATAAAACATTAATAAAAACTCAAATAAACAAGTGCAAAACTTTATTTTTTGGCCAGGTAATGAGTTATAATAGCGACATAATATACTTTAACAAAATAATAAACTAACAAAAATATTACCTTTAAAATAAAAACATATATTTTATAATTATAATTGCAAAACAACAGAATTTACTCAAAAAATATGATCTAATAAAAATAAATACTAAGGTATAAATCTCGTGAAACGAAAAGTATATAAATCAGTCCTTCTACAAAGACTAAGTAATATATTATACCGTAAAATCCAGTGTATAATGCGCACTTTTAACTCAAAAAATAAGATGGAAATTTACGGGTGTGCGTTATACGCCGGGTATAAAAATGAGAGCTTTAAAAATACAAAAAGATGAGCATAGAAAAAATACTGTTTCTGTGAAAGAAATAACATTCCTTATGAACTTAAAGGGTTGTAATTCTAAAAGTACACCATTTTTTACTAAAGCTTGGAGTAATATCTCGAATAAAGGACTTTAAAACATATAAGAGTATTGCGCACGTGTGGTTCAGGTTTCTTCGCAAAAAAGGGTGTGCGTGTTGTTATACGCGGTGAATATACCTAAAAACTAACAATTGCAGCTAGAAAGTACATGGGCGCGTTATACGCCGGATTTTACTGTAACTATAAAATAACTTTTCTGGCTTTCTGAGAAGCAAATTTGTTAATAGTTTCGGTTAAATCAATTTTTGCAGAGATTTCTGATTCAATTGAGATTATGGCCAAATCTGAAAGCCTTTCTCGTGTCATACTATTTCTCAAGTAATTTTTAATGATTTTAATTTACTGAAACTTCTTTCATCTGAAGCTACAGAAACAGGTAAGGTTAAAAAAACTCTTATTGCTTGAGCAAAATTTGGAAAACAGGGAATAAGATCATTTTTCACTATAATTTCTAATATCTCAGTTGGCTGTTTTTTACCAGGAAAAATATCTTTGAATGAAGTTATTTCATTAAAGAGATGTATGCCATCTATATCTTTCACAATACTTCCTTCTTCCTGTACTTGTAACTTAATATCTAAATCCATACAGGCTTTCATGAGATCATCATTTGAAATGTTGTGAAACTCATACAGGAAGCAAAATATTGAATTACACTCAGATAATAAGGTAAATCTTTCATTTGCTGAAGAGATCGTATGATCAAGAATTGCAAAATAGAAATTAGTCTTGAATTGCTGAAAGGGATTTAAAACTGGCTCATCACTGGCTTCGTAATCAAACGAACCTTTTACCTTAGCTTCGAGATGGGAAATTTGGGATGAATACCTGTATCTGCAGGAAGTATTGCTGCTGAATCAACAAATATTTTTAAAATATCGTCAAATCTTTGGAAAATTAAATATTTTTTAAGATTATCTAAGCCTTTAATGCATTCCGCGATGTTTAATTTAGGATTTTGAAGCATTTTACTCAATACATCAATTCTTGATAATAAATCATGCCAAATTAAAGTTGAACATAAAAATTTAAAGGTTTCAAGACTTTTAATTATTGAGTGTAAGAATATGGATTATTCATTAAAAAATAAAATTAGAGCAAGTTACATAAAATAAATTATTTGTAGCACCCTTCAAGGTCTTCGTAAAAATGATAATCTAAAAAAAAACCTGTTAATTTTCTCAATTTTGCAAGAAAATCTATTTTAAAAAATTAAATTTAAAGTTTCAATTTTTAAAAATTTTGTAATTATTTCCGAAACAAATCATCAGGACACATGCTTATATGTGAGTTTTCTTTTTTAAATTAGCGTGACAATATGCCAAAATTTTTTCTACTCTTTTAGAAACACCTTGTGCAACATTTCATTCATTCATAAATTTAATTAAAAGAGCTTTTATAGAGGTATTATCCTCTAAAATGTGAAACAGAAACCGGGGACAGGAGTTAGTGAACATTATATCAAATGATCAAAAGAATAAAATAACAGTTTTGTACTGATCACTACAGTTTTGATTTAAACAAAAAATCAACGGCAGCACCTTTCACTAAAACTTAATAACTACTTATACTTGATCGTGTTACGACCAATATTAGTGTATGTTAAATCAAAATTGAATGAACATATTGAAATAAGAATGGTTTTTCGTATTTTTCCTTATATATACAAGTTGCAGAAAAAAAGCGAATGCCACATACCTCTAACTTTGTCGAGATAGTGCAGGCTTCTAAGGATGCTTTTGCCATGTCATAAACGATCAAATTTAAAGAGTGGCTACTACATGACAAGTAGATTGTGGATTGAACCCCTGATTTATATTGGCTCCGTTATCGTAGGCCTGCCTCCCGCATATCTAGCAAATTTAGCCCTAATTTTTGAAGTTTCTCAGCTGTTAAATATGAAAGTTCTTTTCCAATCAATCTTTTAACTGGAAGGAAACCTAAAAAATTCTTTTATTTTAACGGTAACTTCATTAAGATAAGATTTCTCAATACATACATATCTTACCAGAAATGTCATTTGTTCGATCTTACTAAAATCAGAGGCGCAATATAAAATTATCTAATAACATTTGGCTTGTTCACTTTTATGAGCAATATGAAGTTTAAAATTCTCATGTAGAAGAGAAATTATTTCGTTCTGAGTATTTTTCCCTAGATAGTGTATTTAGCTACTTTCCTTTTTAGCACTCTTCAAGGATGCTCCACTATTATTGGATCAAATTTAGCAAGCAATTGAATTATTTGTATAATATTACCATTATATATTTGAATTAAATTTGACCAAATTTGCAATATGTAAGTGTGACAAATTAAATTTGTCACACTTACCTCGAAGGGCTAAGCAATTTTGAACCAGTACCTTTAACGTTGCTACAATACGTAGAAGTAAATCGCACCAATAATCGCAGAAGTAAGTCTTTTCGAGTCACTGTCAATTGTTTTAGAGCATTGTAATCGCTGACTGAATTCCATCCAAGACTTTGGCTTTGATTATGGTTTTTTGATGTTTCATGTTCTTTTAAAATATCAACGTGATGTTTCCAACTTTTAAAATATTCCGTGGAAAGAGAACTAATGACACAGACAAAAAGTTTGCTGCAAAAACAATATACACAGTTTTTTGTAATGGATTAACGATTTACGCATAACCTTTTCTCCGTTTTTGAAAATTTTGGCTTAACAATATGAGCTAAATGTTCGATCGGCGTCGTCATAAGGAAAATTATACTTTGTCAATGGCTTATATAGAGGGTCCTTCTTTTACTAAAAAAACATCTATCGCGGCGTCTGATAGAATAGCTGGCCAGGTTCCTAGATCTGAACTAAATATCATTGTTAGAGTATTGTGATTTTAGGATTTTTTGGAGGAGTTCCTACAACAGCAGTGAGGCCGCGGTAGCCTAGTGGTCAAGGTATCGGATCGTGGCTGGCATGTCACGAGTTCGAGCCCAGTATCACTAAAAACTCGCTGTGTAGAGGAGCGATGCAGATTAAATATGTCGAGAACTCAAACGTCCTCCCTTTGGTGTGGTGATAGTTAGGAGAGGGGTGCTACCTCAGGTGTCGTCCTCGTCACTTAACCATGGTTCAAAATGACGAGTTCCGACGCCAAAAGCCCTCATGTAGCTGAACAGTGTGACGTTAATATTCACTCACTCACCCTACAACAGCCGTGCCACTATCTATTCTGTTTATTTGATCTGCAACATCCTAATCATGAAAGTCTAAATCTGATTCTATACTGCTTTCCTTTTTTCTTAGTGTCTTGTAAGTAATTCAGTAAACTTTCAGCCTGTTTTTTTTAAAATGGGCTTGTTTTTCGAGTCTTATTCTTTTATAATGGGCACCTGTTAGTTTTTTATGCCCTCCCTCGGACATTCTAAAATTTTCAACAACATATATATCAATTAAGTAGGGAAAGTATAAAAATAATTGATAAATTGCTTTGCTTTATACAAAAAATTTTAATACATCAAAAATTGACTCATTTGAATTAAAATTCGATATATTTGAGGTTTTCCAAAATCTCTTATCGTAAATTTAAAACAGAGAATAAAAAAGTCCCTATTTTACTTTCGTTGAAACACTCTTTCTTTTAATTTATGTTTAATGCATTGTGACGTTCCCGCAACACAGCTGTGATTCGGCTTCTTTGTGGGTATGGTCACCCTACGTGAAATTTACACCTGCACCCTTAAAAATATTGCGTGGTCTTGTCTTAAACCCCTCTCAGCCCATCAACCGGATGTAATTCGAAGCTAAAGACACGGGAACCGCTGTCATCCCCGAAGCCTAGAGAGGGCAGGGGGAGAGAAAGAGATGGTCTGAAAATTTCACCGAAGACGAACGCCAGAAACTCCTCCCTCACAAAATAACAGAACTTGGACACTAATAATCTAATTACTAAGTTAATTTCAATGTAAATCTGTAAATAATAGCTGTGGCGTAGTTAAACTTAACATTTAAATTAACCAATATCACGTTACCTTGATTTATTCAAACGTAAGATTTTTCAAAATTAAAATGATTAAGTCTGAATTTTTAATTATCCTCCCACATATACATCTGTACATAGCACGCACAGAAGATAGAAGGGATTTATATAAATATAAATCTATAAAAAATATAATGTTCTATTTTACTGCTCCTACAGAAAAAATACTTTCCTTTTTTCTTATTAATATAGCACTAGAAATTTATAATCATAATAAATACCAAAATTAACACTTATAAAAATACTCAAAAAGACAACAATATTTAAAATAATAATATAAAATACATTATATTTCTCATTCGCACCAAATTCCGTCTTTCAGCTTCTGCAAAATTACGCGGACCGTCCCCAAAAGCCCTCGTGTAGCTGAACAGTGGGACGTTAATATTCACTCACTCACTCATTCAGCTTCTTCAAAGAATGTCATTTCGAAATATTTTTAATAACATTTAAATCTTAACACACGTAGTCTCATTTGAAAATAAATTTATAATAATGAAATAATGGTGCTAAATTTATTTTTTGATTGAGAAAAAGAAGGAAACATTTAAATAACTCACCTATTATTGACCTAATTCCCAAACTTTAAATATTCTGAAAGAATTTTTAAGAAATGCCTTTTCGATATTTATATCAGCAATAATGCAATTACTTTAAAAATATACCATAATTACAAAATAATATTATTAAACTTCTTTTGTATAAAAAGAGAGAGAGAGAGAAAAACCCATCTAAAAACACATTTGTTATATTGACTTAACTTGATGATTCAGAAAAATGATTCATGATGAAAAATTCAGGGGAAAAAATCAAAATTTACAATAAACAAGACAAATAAAGCAAACTTTTTTTAATACTGGGAACAGTTATGAAGATTGTGCAATGTCTAGTTCCGAAAGTGGAAGCTCTCTTACGAAAAAAAGGTTGTGTCAACAATATTATTTGGATTTAATTCAAAGATAAAATTTTATGATTCATATACTCTTAAGTATAACTATGAGTACATATACAAAATAATTCCATTGATATTAAAATAAGCTAGTTTTCTTTTAGTTCAGTGGACTTTTCAGTTAAAATCGTTATTCACTTACGTGAATTTATTTTTTACGCAATTTATATATGTATATAAACCAAACGATATTTTATTAAACTAAATATATTATTTTTATAATCCGCTTTTTCATAAAAGTAAATACAATAAAATGTTCTTTAACACTTAACTTAATATGGTAAAAATATAATAGTACCTCCAAATAAGGAACCTACACAATATGTCTTAATTCCAGAAATTTAAACCCACAAGACCAGACATTATGTATTTTATCCTTTAATGCTAAGCAAATTAATTTAATTAGAGAGAGAAATTCAGTATATCTTTCTTTAAATAAATTATGTCCAAATAAGTACATTAGTCACAGGTTTTTTTTCTTCTTAATTTTGAAGTTAATGAAAAGTTAAAATTCTTAGTTGAAAAAGTTTTATCAATGAATAAATGTTTGAAATGAGCAGTAAAATCTTGTATTTACAGAAAGTTACGGAAAATACTCTATTGTACGGATCTTTTTGAAAGCGTTTGTATTGTGTCAGCCTAAGCACGCGTTTTTATTTTTATGTAAATCCAAAGAAAATGCGAGTCCATGAGGTATACAATAGCTTTATTATACATTCTGTTTTGTCTATAAATAGAAGCATCGAACATACAGTGTTGTACTCCCCCCCCCTCTATCAAGTTACATTGATTTATTAGGCTAACACTTTATTTGATTTATTTATATAAAGAAAAACACAAGCTACTACTCTCTCTCTTGTCTTTGAGATCCTAAAATTTTACCAAAAAAAAAATCATTTATTTTTTTCTTAACTTATCTTTGAATTATTTTTTTAGTTTCACTTTAATTGAATGTCCCTAAATGAGAGGTAAATAGATAAGGTCCATATTCTAAGAGAACGATATCAACATTAAATGAGCCTATTTCAAAGTGTATCTTACAGGAGGTACTACAGAATGTGTGTATTTTAATGTATACCTTAAAAAAATAAATAATAATTCAAAATTAAAAACATAATTACCTGTTGCTATTTCATACGATCTAATTGAAAGAGATTGATTTGTGTCTTCTTCGAAAAGGAGTCTGTTGATAGCAACGATCACAAGTCAAGTAACTTTACTCAAGAGTAAAATAAAACATCTCCAATTGCGCTAGATATCTTCCAAAAATTCTAATTGCCGCTGTCCCCTTTAAGTTAGCTGACACCGGACATTCTGTGTTGTGTGGGGGAAGAATGTCCATTCTGATTCACTCCCGATGGGGCGAGAGTGACATAAGAAAATATGAGAAAGCGTATCAAATTTCCTGATTTAACATACACATCAGCTTTGAACCATTCGAAGTTCAACACATAAGAAAACAGACATCAAACGTATACAGTACGAAATAAATAAATAAGTACTTAAAATATAATACCAAATTCAAATACTAAATACAAATATATAACTGGACATCGCAAAAAAGATAAATCAAATACATTTAACAATGAATTCTATCAGTAAGCCAATAAAATATTTAAATGTGCATGTAAATTCAAGTAATTTTTCCCACCAAGACACATTTATAAATAAGAAAGTGTGAACGATAACGTTTTAGCAGACGTAATTTTTAATTGTACATAAAAATGAAATATTAAAGAACTGCAATTTGCCGAACGCTGCTCTAAAAGAAATATTCTGTTTTGTGCACATTTGAGTCATCCTTAAATAGTAATACCATAAATAAAACAAGATAATTACCGTTTTCCCCTTTATATCAGGCAAGTGAAAATCATGCTAAGATAAGCGTATCCATACCTGTATCCCGAGGCCGGGTGCCAATTTACTTGCTACCACAAATCGCCTCCTAGTACAATTTTACAAAAGATAAAGTCTTTTTTACAAATGTGTGATATCGTCCTTTTTATAAAAGATATAGCCGCTTTTACAAAAAATGTAGTAGTTACAAATTTTATTAGTAGCGTTCGGCATTTCACAATTCAGTCTATAAAATGATTATGTGTTCCAGGTTTCTAAAGCATGAATAATAATATTTCAGAAAATATTTTGATATAAATTTTTTTGAAACAAAAAAAAATGTACTTTTCAATTTCGGTCCAAATGCCGCCCCGGACATGGGTCCAGTTTTCCCAGCCCTTGCTGCTAACGTAGAAAAATAGTGAACACGGTAGCGGGCTAAGTGGATCAGGTGACATGAAATTATTTTTCAAGTAGGAGATGGAGAATACAAAAAAGTGGACAGATATATATATTATATATATATATATATATATATATATATCATGATTAACTTTAATGTCTATTTTTAGTGCTTTGTTGTGAATCTCTTGATGTGCCTATTTGATTATATGCTGTCGTGTAACATTTAGGATTTTAAGAAAATGCATAAAACCCGCATTTTTTTAACTATAGTACTAAAGTACCATTAAGTACATACAACATAAAAATGAAATTAAGAATTTCGCTAACATTAATAATACTAGATGAAGTGTTTTCCTATCAGGCATTGCCAATAAAAATAATTAGATCAAAAGAAGCTGCAAGATTTTTTCTCAAATAACTTGATACCAAGTAAAGCAACAAGAAACTGCCTTTTAATAGAGGTACAACACTTACACTAGAAAGGAAATTGGGTATTATTTATAAGCGTTGTAAAACCATTGACACAAAAATCACTTCTTTCAACTATTTTGTTTTTCAAAATTGTAAAGCTATTATTAAATTGAAAACTTTTAACTTCCCTAAATGCATATTGAAATTACACACTCGTGTCTTAGGTAATATAAACCATATTAGATGCTTTCGAAAAGTAACTTTCGTAAAAATCATTTTTGAGATGCCTTTGTTAAGCATCGATCCAATGCACCACTAATTCCACTGATAAACAAAAAAATACTTTCTCTATTGCGGTATTGCCGGCTCTGCCTCGAATTTTAATTATGAAATGGAGGATATGTATATAAAGAGTAGGCATTAATGGAGAATGGACTAGTGAACTCTACACTAACTCTAGATTTCTTGAACTATGTTATGCTATCGGGAAATCCGGACTTATGTTAATTTTTTAAAAACTATTCAACATATTTATTCGATTTTTTTAAAAAAATTATTTTGAGAAATTCGCAAAAATTTTTGCTTGATCTATAGAATTATAGGTGGCCTGCGGCCGCCCCCTTGTATTGGCCGCCCTCGTGCGGTGCACGAGCTGCACACCTGCTAGGATCGGCCCTGGCTATACAGCTGACATATAGTGCTGTGTATATCTTATAAGTGAAATTGAATGGATTTAGTGAAAAGTTCAATGTGTATATACTGTGCATTGTTGAAATTGTGTTTTTGTTTGATTATTATTTGAATTGTTTAATTAAAGAATCATTGTGCGGTACACACAATATAGTGAGTACTAAATAAATATACTAATTTTTTTTTTTAGATAAAAAATAAATAACAGAAAATTATTTCAAAAACTCGTATTTATTTTGGCATTTGAAAATTTTATATTATTTAAAATTATTTTAAATCTTCGTATTTATTCTGGCGTTTGAAAATTTTGTATTATTTATTTTCTAATATTTAACCTCTGCAATGCCTCACGCAATCCAGATTAGTATTTCACATTGGCTTAGACCTTTTCTTACTACCGTGGTAAAACAGACATCTAATTGTTCAATCATAATTTTGTCGTGGATTTTGAAATTAAAAATTTTATGAAATCTAAATAAATAATAAATAATGTGTTGAAGTTTAAAAATATGCAAAATTATAGTTTATTTCCTTATATTATTAAAATCTTTAGTTTGAAATAATGAAAACGGCTCCGACTTTAATTTCATTAAATATTTTATTTTATTTAAAAATTTAATATTTCGAAATTATTATTTATTAATTTAAATTGTCAAAAATAAAATATAAGCTCTTCTACTTTTTGCAAAATGATTATCTATAATTTTATAACATTCGATTTTATTATTAGAAATTTACGAAAAAATATTGTCAAGGAATTATGGTTATTTTAAATATCCGTTTTTCATATTTTCTTAGATCCTTAACATTTCCCCCTAATTTCTGCTTTGGCAATGACTATTTACAAATCACAGCGAGCTACTTATGACGCTATTGTCTACGAATACGATCGCAAACATCCTAGAGAATTAGTTTACGTAGCTTTAACAAGAGTAACGAGGATTCAAAGTTTATTTTTGGTTACTCAAGAAAATATTAGCAGCAGCTAGAAATTTTGGATTGGTAGAACAGGAACACCTCTAAATGCTTCAGAAACAGATAAACATTATAAAAGATCAACAAGTCATCGAAAGGATCTAACGTTAGAATTGAAAAGGTTACAAAACACTACACTACAAACGGTCACCAAAACTTTTCTAGAATTCATCTCCAACAAGAAAGGATTATCGATATTTTCATTCAATTGTCAAAATTAGCATGCGTATGGAGCTGACCTAAGAAATGATGCTATCGTAAAAAAGTCAAATGTTCTGCTTTTGTCGGAAATTCGTATGAAAAACGAAGAACCTCTTGATATTCCGAATTTCAACTTTGTTGTACGTTATGAAAGACCCGAAGTTCCAGCAGCAGGCGTAGCTATTTATCACAATACTCAAGATACATCACACTTCATTACTTCACATATGAACATACATACTACTAAATTCACTAGAAGCATGGTGTTAATGTTTCTGATATAGGTGATATATGCGTTGCTCGTCGCGATTCCGAGAATGGGCAATACATATTAATGGTTGCCGTTTGTATTTCGCCTGGAAAATCTATGAGACAGATACAACAATTTTTATTCGAAAATTTGATGATTTATACAAAAGAAGGTTCTGAAATACTCAATGAAATATTTGGTGAAAAATGTGATAATGTACCGATGCATTTAAGTGGAGACTTCAATATTAACTTTGCAGATGATAATAATCTACCTTTAATTGAATTTCTAAATGAAACACTTAATTTAAATATGTCCAATGATCGAAAACTCAGTACTACAAAGCATAAAACGACGATCGATGCCGTTTTTACGCGATTCTTAGATAAATTTGAATCAAACATTTTCCTTTCTTACTTTAGTTACCATAAGCCTATTGTATCTTTTTTAGAACAAAATGAAATAATTGAAAGTACAAAAAATCTAAGTATTGTTGAAATTAATGATAACAATGATGCAAACAATTCAAATAATGTTAAAAATCAAGTACATTGAAGTTTAAGTAGATACAAATACTATCCATAAATAATATGATTGTATATTAATTGTTATTTGAATTGAATTGTATTTATATTCTGTCATGATCTTGTACAGTCCGTAATATATTTGAATAATAAAAAACCATATAATCATATGCATTTAGTTGTTGCTCAGAGTGTCAATAGATGTGAAAACCAGATTGATGTTGATAATTTTAATTCAAACATTATGAAATTTTAAATTTTAATACTAAAAGTTCTGTTTTCACTTCTATCAGCAGTCTCTATAACTGACAAGTTTTCTTTATTCCTTAATTTCTTTCTTTACATTTTTTTTAACTTGTTTTTCTTTTGGTTCCTTTTTTTTATTTATCATTTTCTCTTTTCCAAGGGTTAACGTTTTTTTAAAAATTTTATTTATATTGCGCAATAATTTTCTGTAGAAGATTGAATAACTATGGAAAGTATATTGTTGGACAAAACGTGCAAATATTGTGCATATAAAAATCCTAGTATATCTAAATTGGTTAATTATCTATTTTGTTTTAATAGTTCAAGAGGTAAAAGCTTTAACGATCCTAAACCATTGAATGTTCTCATCTTATCCTATAAACTTTCGGACGATTGATAATTTTTATTTATTTATTTTTGTTTTTGTTTACTTTAACAGTCATAATTTTAGGATATTAAATCTTTATTGTCCTTAAAATTACTCTAAATAGAATTCCAATTTTCGATCAGCCTTTGACTGTTCGTTGTTTTTAATTCAAAATTCTGCGTAGCTAAATTGTTTCAATGGAATAATGCTATTTCTTGATAAATATTAATTTTTCCCCATCTGTATCGCTTATCTTATTTATCTTACAAAAAATAAAAGTGTGGTAAACAGAGAGGAACTCATAAGCGATAGGGATATTTTTAGTGCGGTTTTTAAAATTGCAGTTTGAATAAAAACATTTTGTAAATCCTAACATGATACAACAGTGGCGTACGCAGATTACTTTCATATGGGAAAACATATGGGAAACTATTTAAAAAACAATGTAGACGGATGCACCGAAACGTAGTTTCTATGCTGAAAAATGGAACTCTGTTGGTCTATGGGAGGGGTTGAACCCCGAAACCCCATCCTTGTGTATGCCACTGGATACTACAAAGACTATCGAAAAATGTGCAGTTTTATTCCCATTGGATTGTATTCAAGATAAATTTCATTTATAAATCTGTTTCTTATTTAAAAGGAATAAGTTCTCAAGAATAAATTTGGTTTAAACATCAATTTTAAGTATCCCCTTAAAATCTGTGAACTTCACATGGAGGAGGCATATTTCCGGGATATTATGGTAACCGTTTCTCATAAATACTGAAAAATGTTTCTTTTTTAAATTAAGGATTTCCTTGTAGAAAACAAAGGAATATAAATTTTCTGTTAATTTTTTACACATCCATCAGGAAAATATGTTTATCTAATTCTATTTTATGTGTAATGTTGTATCAAGATACATAAAATTTTAATTATTTACTTACTCAATTCTGCTTGGACGGATTCAACCTATTTTGAATAATATAGTTTGAGGTATTTTTAAAAAGCCCATAAGTTTTATGTTGTTATGCTTTGAAATTTTCATGTTTCTGTTATAATGTAAATATTGAATTATTAGTATTATATAATTTAAATTGGGAGATGACAATAATGATAAATGATTACTTATTTTTTACAAGCTTTTATTTAACTTACAATGTATGTATGTATGTAATTTGTTCGGGTGGAATCTTGCAACTCAATTTTGAAGCTGATATTTTCACTCCATTGAGCTGAAATTTTGTATACACGTTCAGTTTGGATGACTGCATGTTTTGACAATTTATATTCCGATATTGCAATTAATTAAAAAGATATTAATTAAAAACATTTAATTAGTTTTGGGCGCCAACTTTGATATATCTACATTGTTGTAATAATGTTATTTTTACAACAATGACAAAAGTTGGCGTCGAAAATCGGTTTTCAGCCAAACTAAAATTTCATAACGTTGCGTTATTCACTGTATTTATTAACTTTGTCTAAAAAATAATTACATTTCTACAACGTAAAAATAATCTAATTTCTGCCACGTATGCAATTTTTTTACAAATTTCTATCTATTTTCTTGGATTTAAATTCAAAACAAAAAAAGTCGAGCTATTTTTCAAGTAAATTGGTACATTGTATACCTTTCTCAACGCTGCCAAGTTAAACTGAGATGGAGTATTGTAGAAATTCTTTAAAAAAATTTATCTAACTTTAATCTATGAAACTCAGACAAAAAATAATTACAGAATTGGAAGGATCATTTTTTTTTTATATATCTTACCCATCAAAAAGGAATCCGCTAGGAAAACAATAAGAGAAAAATATTATCCAGAAATGCAATGTATTTTCAATTAAAAAATAATTTTATATTAAAATAAATGAATTTTTTAAAGAAATTTTCTAATTTTAAGCCTACAAGTAATTTAAATATACCTCATTTTTTATCACCAGTAATCTAAACACACACTACGACATGTGTGCTTAAATTTAATTACAAATAGTATCTGTTAATTTTATTTGAAAAATTACGGCAATTTTGTTTTTCTAGATGAGTTAGGTACATTGTAAAACCAGCTCATGGTTATTGATATCCATAAAATGTGCCAAAAGAGAATAATTTGCAAATAAGGAGATTTTAAAAATAAGGAGAGAAAAAAAAATCGAATCTGAGAAGAAAAATTTCGTTAAATAGGAAATGCACTTCGCTATTTGGAGTTATTTTACGAAGAAAAGAGTAATATGTGCTTGGGTCCAGGAAAAAGTTCTTAAAATAGAGAAATTCCCAAAATAGAGGTTCGTTACATGGAGGTTTGACTGCATAAAAATAATACGATGGTTAATTATTTTTTCAAAACCAAGTTTCTAAAGATGAGCTGAGCAATTAAAAAAATAGATTCTTACGTAGAAGATATCCAATGTCCAGCAAAATATTATCATTAGTTGAGAAAACTTTCATTTTTGATTACAACATGCGTTTTGAATTTTAAGCATTTTATTGATTAATACAAATATTTAAATGCTTTTTTGAATTTTTTTTAACAAATAACTACATTTTTCTTCTAATATGTTAGAGAAATATATCCCTTACCTTCAAAATATTTCAAATAAATAATATATTCTTTAAGATTTTTCAAAAAATAATCACAATTTTAATTAAACATTTAATAACTTCGTCATTTATTAAGATAATTTCACGAAACCTTTTTTTCGTGTGTAGAACAATATTACCCAAGATCTGCACGAAGATTGACAAAAATACGGATTTAAAAAAAAATTGTGTTTTTCGTCTAATACCCTTTTTGCGAGAATTGATTCAGCTAAGTCAGGGGTGGTGAACCAGCGTTGAATGAGTTGAACAGGCTGAGAAACCTGTCCAGCGATAACTAAAAAGTAAAAAATAAATTAAAAATAAAAAAAACTTTTTTAAGCACAAGCTTTTATTTAAACGCTCTAAAAAGAATAAAATAAACTTTTCCTTCAAAACTTATTTTACTGTCAACTTATAACGTCATTATACAATTTATATGATATAAAAGCTTGTCGCGAGATTTACCTGTGTAGATAAACAAGTAAAATAAATAACTTGACCTCAATGATTTTAATTTTTAAAAATTTAAACTAAGTGAATACGAGTACTTAAATCTCGCGACAAGCTTTTATATCATATAAATTGTATAATGACGTTATAAGTTGACAGTAAAATAAGTTTTGAAGGAAAAGTTTATTTTATTCTTTTTAGAGCGTTTAAATAAAAGCTTGTGCTTAAAAAAGTTTTTTTTATTTTTAATTTATTTACTTATCTGTTAATTAATATTTCCTAACAGAAACAACGGCGTATTTTCGACACCACTAGTAACAAGAAATTATAGGATTGTAAATTATTCTTCATAAAAAAAAAATGCATTGACATTAGATTGTGCAATATATAACTTATTTTAGCATTTTTTTAAGTGATTTTTTTGATGAGTTATTTATTTATTTTGAATTTTTTACTAATAGTTTATAAATAACTTTTGCTCATGCCTATATTGTTTATTTTAAAATTTTATCTGTGTTATTTGTTTTGTTTTTTCAAAATTAAATAACACGTTTTTTTTTTTTTTTTTACCATCCTATTTTTTTTAATAGTAAAATCATTTATCACTACTGATTAAACATTTAGGAGAGGGCGAGGAGTAATCTGTATTTGCGTTAGTTAAAAACAAGTTAAAAGAACTAGTGAATGGTGTAATATAAAAACATTAGAGCATATATATAAAAAAAATATTGCCATTTTTTTTTTTTTTTTAAATTTGTTTGATTTTAGAAATTTCGCAACATTTAAATGCATTATCGAAATTGAATTTTTTGACTCGTGAGATTTTCCACACACAGAAGTTTAAGGGAAGGCACACAGCCATTTTTTTAAAACAAGCTCTTTGAAAAAAATAGCATGCTGTAATTCTAAAAAACTATACAATAACTCAGGCGTTCAGTTATAATGCTCATGTTGTTTTTAAACCAAACGATCATTTGTGTGTTCATTTATGAAATTTTTTAGTGAAAGTTTAGAAGAATATTATATATTTTTTATTTTTGCGATTATTCTTTTCCCTTAAATTTTTGAATCATAAAAAAAGCTTCATTAAGAACGAAATTCCAGATTTAAATGAAATAGAATCATGGGAACAATAAGAATATTATAAGAATTAAAATGTACTTTTATATCTTTTACTTTTAGAGACTTTTACTTTTAGATTTAAGACAAATGGCATTTTTAAAATATACTTCCTTTTTTTTTTTAAAACAAGTGTATTTTTTTTGTGCTGAAGGAGAAAAAAGGTGTTTTACAGTAATTCTTCTGTGCATTACTGCTTTTCATTATGATGGTATCACTAACTGGTTTTTATTTCTTTCTTAGTGATTTTAATTTATAAATTATACAAATGTATTAATTTATTTCAGAAAAAAATATTTAAATAGAATAGGATATTCATATTCATACTTATTATATGTATATATACTATTGACATTTACTGTTATATTATCTTCTCCAATTTTTCTAATCCTAGACAAAATTGCCATTATAGTTTTAATAATGCTTTAAAATTTTCTTATTCTTTAGTTTTTGGATGAAAATGTTATTGTTTATTCTGTCAATTACCGTGCTCTTTTCTGAAGATTAATAGTCAATCTTTAAAAAATAACTTTCGAAGGAAAATATTAAACAAAAATTTTTTTTTACTCTTTCAGTTTATGTAAATGTCTCACACCCTTTGCGATATATTTTTTATTATGAAATATTTAACTCTTGAAAATCTTAATAAAATGTTTCTTTTCATTGTTCTTATTTTATTTAAATATCAGTATGAATATAAATCCAGTAGAAAATTTGGTACTTTTCCATTTCGCCGGCTCAAATCTCGCCAAGCAGACTTTATTGGCGACAACACACAGTATACACATCAGCTGTTTTAGGCAAAGCCCAAATTTTCATTGGTTTTTCATTCATTTTTGACATATTTAGAGGAAGTACTTCAAGAAAAGCCCACGACTTGTTTTAAAAATGGGCTGATAAAAGTTACTATAGCGGGAATATTCCGTTTGTCGTTGGTTGTATCATTTTGGCGACTTTATCGCCTTTGCCGGCTAAATTGAAAAGTGCTGAAAAGTTAAATTTGTGTGGATTTTTATTAAATGAAATTATTTTTTGCTCTTACGTATTAGCGTCATCGCAGCCAAACTGAAGCCACATGAAACGCACTATTTTACCCAAAACCTCACTGATTGGTATTTTTTTATATCACATTAGAATCTTTGTTGTTTTTGTTTCAAGATACGATTCGCTTGGCGCCAATTTTACTGCGGTGACGCTAATAAGTAAAGACCCATTTTTTCAATTGATATTATTTTTACACAATTAATATTTTTTTCTTTATCAGGAGGTTTGGGCTTCAAGTTTAGAGTTACCTGCACAATTACCCAGAAGGTCTGGCCGGAAAAAAAAATTGGTAATTATGAGCTATTGTATTAAAGCTACAAGTAATCTCTGTTTATGTTATTTAATTTGTGTTTTTTCTGGGATGTAACAAAGGAAGAAAATAATGTTGAAGAAACTTTTTGCTTGAAAATGCATTTACTTCTACAAAAAGGATTTGATTAACATATTTATAAAATATATATACATATATACTTACATTTTAATGTATGTCAAGATATTATTAATCAATATTCTGAAATGTACTGTTTTTAATTGGACATTAAGTTGAACAATAAGAATTCGATGCAGTATAGGATGTTGTCTAAATTAATTTTAATTTGCAAACTTCAAAAAATTAAGAGTTTAAAATATTTCTCAAATAAAGTTTTATATAATTTCTCTTAACTTATCCAACCTATTTATTAAGCACAAATTTTATTTCTTGTACATTGCAAATTATAGAATTAGAGTAAAAAATTTGTTTTTAATTTATAAAGCAATTATTGATTTTTTATTTTGTACAATTGGAAAACCTAGGTGTAATACCAAAAAAAAAAAAACTTCATAAATTAAAATGAATAATTTAGAAGAGATGATTAAAAGAAAATATTTTATATATTATCTAGGGAGAAGTGTGTAATTTTAAAGTAATAAACATGTACTCTCTAAAAGAAATCAAAATGATCTGTGTTATTTTTCAAAGTATTGCTGTAACCAGATCATTGGAGAATGAAAAATAAAAGGAGTTAAAGTAACCAATTACACAACAAATATTTTTTAGCGTTTATTTTATTCACTTATAATTTAAATCTAAGGAATTTTTTTAATTATAATGAGTATTACTTACAAATTCATACTTTTGAAATTATTTGTACATTTATTTAGAATTTTAAACTGAATTCAGTGTTAATTATATTTTTTTATCAAAATATGTGTGTAAATGATACAAAGAATCAATAAAATTGAACAGCACCATAAGTTAACTTTATTTTCAAAATTTTTTATTGATTACATTTTATTTAACAGAAACCTAAAGTTTTTATTACCCACCTTTGTTGAGCAGGAGTCTCCAAACTTTTCTTTTATCGCATACTTTTAAAATAAAGAAATTATAAGAAAAATACCCCACTATATACACACACACACATATATATCTCAGGAGATTATTTTTGTGTACTCTCAAATATGTCTCTGTGTCCATAACATTGGAGACTAGTGCTGTTGAGAGTAAGTTGAGCACTTGTGTTGTGTCACACAGTATTTATTATTAATTTTATCTTTATTTTACCTGAGTCAACCCCTCTTATCACCAAGAGGTAAATGTTGAGTTTGGTTTTTAGTTTTGATTATTATTTTTTATGATAATTTTTTAATATTAATTGTCATGTACTAAATTATATTTAACATTCTCATTGTTTGCCATGAACTTAATATTTATTTCAGTTTTAAGGATTTCTTGGAGTTTTATGTACGTTCTGTAGTTAGTGAAAGCATTTTAGTTTAAAAAACAGAGATGGGATGACTAAATCACCTTAACTCATGTTAAAAACTCAAATTATATATGAGGGGATTAAACAAAAATGTTCTTTTGAACTTATTTCTGTATTAGATTAAGATCATGCAGGTTCGTACCCCATCAGAAACCTGTTCTTTGCAGTTCCAAATCACCTTTGGTAAATGAGTAGCATTGATTCATTTCCTATTCCAAATCATTTCCTCTTACTGTTAATATCAGAATAGGCGAGTTTTCAATTCTTTTCCAGGCCTAAATTGATTCCACTTTCTATGAAACTCAAAAGACTTGACAGCAGGAGTGTAACGTACACCTTCGCATTGCGGAGGGGGAGCTCTAGGAGGCCCAAAGCTTGGCAAAGTACATATTTAGGCTTGGGGTCTAAAACCTGAGTTTGCAGGGGGGGGGGCTAATATTCTCTGTTATGCCACAGTTTGACAGACAAGCTTTTCTGATTCGCAATCGTTTTCCCTTGCTTGAAAGATAAAAAAAAGCTTTACAGACGAGTTTTTACCAGCCCCAATCAATTCCCTTCCGCTGCAAAGTGCATAAGAATTGGGAAACTAGTCTTTCGCTTCTTTCCAATTCCTTTCATACTGTTCCTCCACATATGCATTAATCCGTTTCCCCCTTCAAATTGTGTACTGTTATTTTTTTAAGAAGAAATTACTTCACTCCAGGCATATTCTCTAAAATTAAGAAATAATTTCTTATTCTAAATTACATGTAATGTTATAGAAAAACAATACTATTTCAGATGAAGAATATAAGGAACAATAGCTATAAAAGTGTCTTAAAATAAGCAGTTAACTCAAAGATTTATTATCTTTTTCATCTGTTAACTGTAAATTATGACATTCTAGAATGATAATTTTGAGAAAATCAAATTCTCATAAATCTCGCAATTTTTTGAAACAATTGCTTTTGAATAATTTTAATGGAAGTTTCTTCTAAATATAATTTTAAACTGAGCACTTTTTTTATTTGAACCATTAGACCTTGCAAATATTTACAATATATTAAAACTTTAAATTAAACAAATCTATTTCATTACCATTTTCTGCATCCCAAGGGAATCGGAACTGTTTTATTTCTATTCACTGGCATAGCTAGTCCTAAGTGGGTCATGTATTTTGCTAACATTTATTGGGGCCCCATATCATTTATACTGTTCATTTTTATTTATTTATGCATATTTATACTGTTTTTTTTCCCCCCTTTCAGGTGTCAAATGTAAATAACGTTGAAAAACAAAATCACAACTCTCCAGCTAGCATTCCAAAGGTTCACTTTTGTTTATATTAAAAAAATTTTTTTGCTAACAATTTTGTAACTTTTACATCAATTTAAATCTTACCTCAGTAATTTAATATTATAACATTTATAAAATAAGAAAAGAAATATAGAAAAAATCCTTAAAACTATGTACGAGTTATAAAATGTATATTGGCTTTCATGTGTGTTGATCTGTATATCACTGATACTGTAGTAGCTATGCCCCTGTTTCTTTTTATTTTATTCTCTTTATTAGGTATCGTTATTTTTAATTAGGAATTAATTCTAAAATCACATTTTTAGTTGAGAACATTAATGTATAAATATTTAGCTCATATGTACTTATTATTCTCTCCCAAACTATTTTTGATTATCAACATTGGCTTAGGGCTTATAATAGACTAACTACTAGAAGATATTCTGCTAGTTTTTTGTGTAGTGGATCTGATTTTAAACCTTTTTCAAGGTTTAAAATCTCCATGTTTACATGATGGGGAAGTAAGGAAAGCAAAGTGCTGGATTTAAGTATCTGACCATGGCTCAAAATTCCGGGGTTATGTATCAATTGTCCTATTGTTGCTTCTAAGTACAATGTTAATAAACTATTAATCAGCTACAGTAGATCTGTATATGTTAATCCAATAGCTGTCATTATCACAAATTTGAATTTGATGAAATCCAAGAATGATATTCAAATGATGTATGTGTAAAATTTATTTTTTTACGTACTTGTTTTCAAACTTTAGTAGGCTCTTTTAAATTATTTATCTTTTCATTTCTTTTTGTGTAGACTTTTTAATACCATTATGAAATTAGCTTTTATACTGTTTTTTTTTCTTCTCTCCAGGTTTCAACTGTAAACAATGTAAAACAAGATGAAACCTCTTCAGCTCAAACTTCAACAATAACTGTATGTAATTCTGCTTTTGTTTTCATGAAATTTATGAAGCTATTTTCGATCTCTTTTAAATCTTTACAAAAACATAAATCTTATAATTTTTGTATAGAATTTAATGCCATTAAGAAATTGATTTTTATACCATTTTTCCTTTCAGGTATCAACTGTAAATGTAACTCAAGAACCAACCTCTTCAGTTCAAACTTCAGAGGTAACTGTATGCAATTCAGCTTTTTTTTTTTTTAAATTTATAAAAACTATCTTTTTTTATGTTTTTTTTAAAAAATTTTTTTACAAAAGTATAAATTTTATTATTTTTGAGGTAATATTTAATGCCATTAATAAATTAATAATTATACTCTTTTTTTTCTTCCCCTTTCAGGTATCAACTGTAAGTAACATTGAAAAGCAAAACTCACCAGCTAGCATTCCAAAGGTTCGCTTTTGCTTTTATGAAGTGCTTTTTGCAAACAATCTTGTAACTTTCACATAAACTTAAATCTAACCACAGTAATTTAGTATTATCTATACAAATAAATAAAATTGAAGTGTCTGTTTGTAATTTCAAATTAGCAGCTTTTTACTTAATGCACTAAAAGTATATACGGTACTCATAACAAAAAACCAATTTTTAAAATTTTTGTCTGTCTGTCTGTCTGTCTGTTTGTTCCGGCTAATCTCGGAAACGGCTGGTGCGATTTTAAAAATTCTTTCACTAATGGAAAGCTACATTAACGGGGAGTAACATAGGCTATATTTTATTCCCGTATTCTTACGGGAACGGAAACTATACGGGTGAACGGGAAACTGAATGCCAAGATGAACGCCAAATTGAACGCCAAGCTGAGCTAATGAAGTCTTTGTTTTGGTTACTGGCGACCGATGCTCTTCATGAGACATAACAGTGTTACGCGCACATGATAATACGCTGACACGTGCCATAATTTTTTTTATGATAGTTATCTCACTTTTCAGTTAAGTAGAGCATCGGCTGTTTCGGATGCACTTTTAAAAATAATAAATCAAGGCTTCATAAGTAAAAAGCAATGCAAGAAACAAAAAATTGATAAGTTTTACGGTTAGTTTTAATCTTTTCTTTTTTTTTTATTTACATTTTTAGTCACATTTAAACAATAGTTATTATAATCCCAATCTATATCTATACAAATAAATAAAATTGAAGTGTCTGTTTGTAATTTCAAATTAGCAGCTTTTTACTTAATGCACTAAAAGTATATACGGTACTCATAACAAAAAACCAATTTTTAAAATTTTTGTCTGTCTGTCAGAATATAAACAGATATATTTATAAAACATCATGAAATACCCAGCGAAGCGGGAGGGTAACGGCTAGTAACATTTATAAAATGAGAAAAGAAATATATGAAAAAAATTCTTAAAACTATGCAGGAGTTACAAAATGTAAATCTACTTTTATATGATGACTACTTTCTTCCAGTTAGACAGTCAAGTGCAAAGCCTGTATTATAAATTTTATTTAGGGTTTAGTAATTTTACGTGCATTTTTATGAAAATAGAGTGGTTGTATGAAATTTAAATATTAAAGGCATATACTAAATGTGCTAAAAAAAAGTCCTGAACACACTCATTTTTTTGGGCCTAATTTTTGTGTTTGACTTAATTTTTTGTTATGAAATTATTGTATTATCTTAACTATTTTTATTGATTCTAATGTATTTTTTATGCTGGTTTCAAATCTATTACTAGTTTTTCAGTACAACAAATATTTCTTGTAATGCAGTTGTCTCAACACAAGAATATATACTGTGTTCGGAAAAACCTAATTAAGAAAAATATATTATATGTAGTAGAATAAAACAATACCTTACAAGTATGATACATTCAGCACACATTTTGAGAAGTACATGATTGTTACATGTTTAAGCATCAATATTTTATGGGCCAGCCATTTGCTTTAATTCCGGTTCTACATCTTTTTAGCATGGGGGGGAATACATCCATTTTACAAGAAGCTCTTTTATGACCACATGGTTGAAAAAAACAAACATAAAACTTCCAATTAACTCAAGTTTATTTGAAGGTTTGTTTCTTCAAAATATCATTACCAATTTTATGTTGTAGATTCTTTATAAAATAAAGATCCGGAAACTGTCCTGATCAGCTCATTCTATTCACAGTATCGTCTTCGAACCATTTATAAACTGTATTTGCACTGTGATATAGAGCATTATTGTTATGAAAAATCAGTGACTAACTCCAAAAAGATCTTGCTGTTGGTACTAATTTATTTTGTATTATTTTGCAATATTCTCTGATTTTCCTTGTCCTTCTCATGAATGTTCACAACAGAATTTATTTTAGAATATTTTTTCAACTATCACACAATAGTAGAAAGTCCACACAGTATTTCAGTAGCAATTTTGCATATAGAATAACCTTCTTCCTTCAAAAGTATTAGTTTATGTCTTCCATTATAATGCAGAAAGGAAAATTTGCCCATAATTCCAATATTATTCCACCTACACTTTTCAAATTTGCAATAAACAACTACTTTTAATACATTAAAGCATTCTATATTCAACCCTGCATCATTACTAGTCTCTTAATTGATTGAAATAATGGATCATTTCATTGGTTTAAAAAAACCAATAATGTATTATTACAGTTTCCTTTTGCTTGTCATATCATGTTTTTTCAATATATTTATTTTATAAAACTATAATTTTACAAAAATTCTACAAGCAGATTTGAAATCAGCATGAAAAAGTGCATTAGAACAAATAACAATAGTTAAGATATTACAATAATTTCATGGCAAAAAATAAAACCAAACATAAAAACTAGGCAAAAAATTGAGTGTGTTCAAAACTTTTTGCCACTACTGTACATCTGTTTTCAATAGATTTGTTTTACAATTTTTTTTTTATTATATAGAATTTAATGCCATTGTAAATTTAGTTTTTATGTTCTTTTTAGCTATCAACTTCAAATAATGGTGATGAAGAACTAGCTTCTCCAGCTAGTATTCCAAAGGTAAGCTTTTGTTTTCTTAACACAAAAAAAAATATCATAAAATGAATATAATATTATATATAGCCATAAAAATTAATGCACACTATTTATAAAATTAAACATAATCTTAATTTATAAAAATAGAATCCAAGATTCTGTCAATGCCTCCTAAGGTCAATTTTTATGATGCTTTTAATTTTTCAGACTATGAAGTTTTGAAATAGTTTGTAATTCTTGAAATAGTTTGTAATTCAGCTTGGTTAATTGAGATATTAATTTGCAGTAGTTAAACAGGCAGGAAAGTAATTGATTAATAAATTACAAAGTTTTCAAAGAAGAAAAAAATATATTGAAAAAATTTAATTTCTTCAATGAATATATGATATTATTTTACTGTAAATTTTACTGGCATATTTTGAAATTTTAGAAAAAATTTGAAATTTGATCTTCAAATTAACATGAGTAAATTTCAAAGTATTTCTTAAAAAATAATATTTTGACCCATGATAGGATTGTAAGATATCTTTTTAAAGAATGGAAGTCATTGATATGTAAAAAGGAAACTTGATATAATTTACTCATTTAGTAACTATGTTTATTGTGTTATAGTTTGATTTACAGTAGCATTCAGAGAAAGACATTTAAAGATCATACATTTAAAGATGCTAACATTTATTTATTTGCTCAAAAACTCCTCCCTTGCTTTGTATCTTTGGCTAAACCATTTGATAATCAAAAAAGAGTGCAACCAAAACTTAGATAGATAGATTGCTGGAAAGAAAGACTTGAAAATTATATAAGTGACAAATTATTATATCTAAATACAGGATGGCATCAAATGAAATTCTGAGTAAGATTAAGGCACATCTGGGAGTGTTAACACCAGTAAAGAAGACAGAAATTAATCATTGAAGTGGATTAGGGCAAGACATGATGCATGTTATAACTTGCAAGGATACAAAAACTTCCTTAAGAGCAATATCCCAGAAAACTTTGTTGAATGCTTCTTTTTTATTTTCAATTTTTCCATGTAAATTGGTTTAATGTATTGACAGTTTTGTTTGGAAGATTAGGAAATTTGTCTTTCTGATTGGCGCCACCTGTCCTCATCTTGAGGATACTGGCCATGTATTGACTTGTTCCCAGATGAGAAGCAATAAAAGTATGCAGTAATAATATCATTTTGCACATTTTCAAAATCTCCCACATTTGAACAAAGGGCAATTCCATGGTAACTTTGTGGCCTATTTATGAAAGAATGTGTAAGCTTCCTTTGCCTTCAACAATTCCTGTCATGTTACTTAATTTACGTAGGCAAGAATAAACCTTTTTTTAATATGGCCTATCTGCACTCCAATGATTTGATTCTACTCATCACCACAGTATTTAGTGTATTTTAAATCCATTTCAGCTATGAATGTCCGGAGGTACAATATGCACTGGCTGATTCTATGCCAGAAGAGAGCAGTACCAAAATGGTTTGCTCATATATGATCTGTATCTTGTTTAGCCTGAACAATCTTTGAAAGTCTCCTAAACAAATTGCTACAAACTGTGACTTAACAGTCCCAAAACTTTCCAGCATCATTGAACAGCACACCAATGCACCATTTAAGAGACAAATAGTCTCTACACTGCCATTTGCCATCCAGTGAAACAGCACCAAATTTCTTTCACTTCTTTTGCAGGTAGAATAGAATGTTGAGTTATGCAAGAAGCAGATTGCAGCAATTTAAATTCAGGCTTTCAGAATTCAGCTTTAGAAAAAGGTTAGGGGTGCTTAAAGTAGGGGAAAGTTTTATAACTGAAGTGAATCCCTCTTCCAATTAATACAATTCCAATTTTAACAAATGCACATTTATTTTATTGTTTAGATTCCCCTCCCCCCTTTTGTTTTGTTTTGTTGGTAGGAAATTTTTTGACAAAATCTCAATTTCTGCAATGCATTGAAAAATTTGAGTGCGGTCCAATTTGGAATATTCCTAGTGAATCAATTTTTCAGTTACACGTTATGGAAAACAGCAAACAGAAATTATTGAAATGAGAAATTCTAAACCAATAATTCAATTTCCATGAGACAGCAGAAACTTCTTGAACATGTGGAGTTTTGATAATTTTGCTGCTTGCAGTTCTGTAGCAGCATTTGGATTGGGAATGAACCAATTTTAATGGGGGAGATTTCTGTAAAACTTTCAAATCTTTGAATGACTTTTTTACATATCTTATTAATTACATTTAATTGACAGCATTAAAAAATGTTCAGTGAAAAGATATAACAAAAGGAAATCTGGTTTGAAAGCATAAAAAATCCTCCTGAAACAACTAAATCAATCAGTTACTATGACCCTTCTAAATTAAAAAAACTTTGAGGGAAATGAAAAATAAGTGTTAACTGAAGCATAGAATAAAATTCATAAACTGCAACGCAAATTCGAAGAATTCTTCAGGAAAAGAACACTTGAACCAACTTCTGACACGCAAACACCACTTCCAATATGAAAAATAAGCTTCAAGGTTTTTTCGAATAAAGTATCTTAACTTATCTTTGCTCTAAAGACAAAACAAAGATGGTTTTTAGAAACAGATGAGTCTATATTTTAAGAATATTGATTAAAGAATTCAAAATTTTGGTTAAAAATCAAAGTTTAAAGTAATATTACCAATACTGTAAAATTCCTTTTTATATAAAATCTATTGAATTGCTGTTAGTTATTATGTATTTGTAGCAATTTGTGTTATATATAAATTTTAAATTGAAGATAAGTTTAGGTTAATATTATGTATGATATATAATTGTGATGATTATGTTTCTGTATATAATTTTAGTTGAAAGTTAATTCGGTAGGAATTTAATATTCTATTTTCTCTTCAGATTTTTAAATCTGTCTAAATCAAGAAGGAAAGAAATGAAATGTTTAATCTCTGTAATTATTTCAAATTCTTTAAAATATTTACTTTAAAATGTGTAACTTTTACTTTGTGACACAGTTTTTTACAGTACTTATGAAGTATTCAAAAATGATTATACATTATAAAATTTCAATTTTATTTGAATTTGTTTGTATTGTATTAATAATTGTTAATTAATAATCTAAAATTGTTACTTTTTAATTAGAAAAATACTGGAGAAGTACAATTATTAACTTTGAAGGATGAGAAAGAGCTTTTAGAGAGAATTTTGAAGGTAAAATAACTTTAATGTGTGTTGAAGATTTTTAATATAAGTGTACTTATTATCTTTTGGGAAGATTTTGTAAAATTTGAATATATTGTTTTAAAAAACTTCATAATTAAAAAACCTTTTAGTAATTTAGCTTGCAATTTGTACATAACATTTACAGAAGAAAGTGTGTGTAGGTAAAGAATTCCATTTTATGTGTACATAAATTATGTGTATACTCAGAAATCCTCAATTATTTATTATCGGATCAAAAAATTATTTCCAAAAGATTTTTAGATACTTCCAATCTTTTTTCTTTTTTTTTTTACTTTATGTTAAATACTACCCACAAGATCTGCTAAGGACCAAATCGATGAGGGCAATTCCATAATAATTATATCTGTACAAAATTTGCTGGTATTTCTAAAACTGTTGCAGAGATTGTTGCTTTTAATTAATTGAGAATTTCTTACACAAAGACTCCAAATCTCCTATAGAAAAGGAATTTTTAAAAATTCTCAGGAGTCTACAAAAATATATTTTAAAGGCATTGGAATATGTACAAAGATACAACTCTTGCAATACTGACTTTTAAACAATAAAGAATTTCAATGCTAAAGAGTGGTTTATTTCAAAATTTCTGAAAAAGTTTTCTTGATGCAATTTTTGGCCACTATTCTTATTGTAAAATTAAGTGCATAAATCCTATTTTATAAATAGATTCATTATATGTGAAATCTTTCTTTGAAAAGACTTCCAATAAGGAATTCATGTTTAAACCATGCCATTTATCTTACAGTGGTGGCAAAAAGCCCTGAACACACTCATTTTTTTAGCGTAATTTTTGTGTTTGACTTCATTTTTCGTTGTGAAATTATCGCACTATCTTAAATATTGTTATTGATTTTAATGTATTTTTTTATACTGATTTCAAATCTACGACTAGTTTCTTAATGACTAAAATATTTTTTGTAGTAAAGCTGCCTGAACACAATAATGTGAAATATGTGCAGAATAAAACAATATAGAATAACATAATATGCAAAGAAAAATAACATGAAAATTGAGAAATACAGTATATTTAATAAGCATTTTGAAAATTACATTTTTGTCACATGTTAGAAAATCAATATTTTATGGGCCAGCTGTTTGCTTTAATTACGGCTCTACATCTTTTTGGCATGGAATGCACCAATTTCAAAAGAAGATCTTTCGTGACAATATGGTTGCAGAAAAATATTAAAGCTTCAATTAATTCACGTTTGTTTGAAGGTTTTTTCTTTGAAATTTCGTAACCAATTTTAAACCATAAGTTCTCTATCGGATTAAGGTCGGGAGACTGTCCTGGCCAGTTCATTCTATTCACAATATGGTCTTTCAACCATTTCTGGACTACCTTTGCACAATGACAAGGGGCATTTTTGTCCTGAAAAATCTATGACTGATTCCCAAAAAGATCTCTTGCAGTTGGTAGCAATGTATTTTGTAGTATTTCAATGTAATCCATGGCTTTCACTGTTCCGCTAACAATGTGAAGTCTTCCAACACCATGAGAAGACATACAACCCCATACCATCACTTTTGTGGGGTACTTTACTGTGGGCTTCAGACACTGAGGGCTGAATTCCTCATCGTCTTACATAGGCACTACTTTGGTTGCCAGAAATACAAAACTGACTCTCGTCACTAAATATTACCTTTTCCCATTCTTTAATAGTCCATAATGAATGTTCCCTTCCCCACGTCAATCGCCTCTTTGCGTTGAAATTCAGTAAGTAATGGTTTTGGGCATGCTTTACAGCCTCGTAACCCAATTTCCAGCAGTCTTCCTCTAACAGTTCTTGGGCACACACTCACATTTGATGTCAGGGTCCATTGTTTCAAAATTTGCGAGGAATTAAGCTTTCTGTTCGAAAGTGAAATTCTGTGCAATAACCTGTCTTCATGTAAAGATGTTTTTCTTGGTCGTCCTGATCGCCCCCTGTCCGCAATAAAATTTGTTTCAGAAAATCTTTTCAAAGTTCTCACAACAGTAGAAAGGCCACATGGTACTTTAGCAGCAATTTGGCGCATAGAATAACCTTCTTCCTTCAAATGTATTATTTTGCACCTTTTATTTTCAGGCAGATATGAAAATTTAGCCATAATTCCAATATTTTCCACAAACGCACTTCAAATTGCTTTCAATACAATATTTTCCACAAGCACACAACTGCATTCAATACAATAAACCACGTTTCACCTTTTTCTTTCAACCCTTTATCGCTACTGCTCTCTGCTTGGTTGAAATAACGGAGCATTTCATTGGTGGAAAACACACTCACTTATTCTTACAGTGACCTTGTGCTTTCTTGTCAAGGGTTTTTCAACATATCAATGAAACTATTTACTTTAGATGAAATCTACAAACAGATTTGAAATCAGCATAAAAAATACATTAAAATCAATAACAATATTTAAGATAGTGCTATAATTTCACAACGAAAAATGAAGTCAAACACAAAAATTACGCTAAAAAATGAGTGTGTTCAGGACTTTTTGCCACCACTGTATCTTTGTCTTTTATTGTTAAGACATGACGACTGTTTTTTTTTTCTTTAGAATTCTTTAAGATATTTGTGTTGCTTAATTACTGTGACATAAAAACACTAATCAGCTTATACAAATGAAATATAAATCACCAATGATGTACTACAGATAAATCTTAGGGTATTTCAAAATTATCTGGAAACTTAGTGGTAATTTTAAGAGAAATTATCAAATTTAAAAATGACATTTTCATAAAATTTTAATACTTTTTCTAACTGCATGGTAATGACTATGTATTGATGTAAATTCATAGATATTCTGCCATTGGATGTACTGAATAAAATATTCAAATTAATAATTTTCTTGTTAATTTGCATTCTAGTAATACACATTAGTTACTTACCATGAATATTCACCATGAATCATATCCCAATGAAAATGTAGATTCTTCAAGTTTTAAAATTCAGTGATAATTAAGTATATGCTTGTATTACACCAAAAATAATTTGTGATTATTTTTTCAAAGATCTTTTATAATGAATGATCAAATTTCCAATTATAAAATATTTTTAAATAAATGTTTAAAAATTGATTGATAAAAAAATAATTTGGAAATTGGAGTGGTTTATTAAAAAATGAGTGATGTAAAGAAGCCCAGTAGCTGAGTGGTAGCGTTTCGCGCTTCCACGCCACAGATCCGGGGTTCAAATTCCGGGCTGGGCAAGGTCGGCTTAACATTTAATCCCTTCTGTGGATCGAGAAATGAGTACCAAGCTTGATTGAGAACTAAGCACTGAGATTTCCCTTCAGACTGACTACCTGATCGGTACATCTGCTCATGCCCCTCAGCGCCTAAGGTCAAATAAACTGAGAGGGGCACAGTAGGCCTTGGCCTTTTTGAGGCTGTTGCACCCCTGAGTTTAGATTATAGTGATGTAAAGCATTCTGAAATAATATGGTCATCTTTGTAGATTGATGAGGGAAAAGAATTATTTGGTTTTTATAGATTTTACTTATTTTGTACTATATTAAAAGTTGTAGTAAGAAGTTACAAATGCATGTAAGCATGTTTATTTGTATGTGAGACATTTTTTTAAAAAAGCATTATATTCTTCGTGAAATAAAAATATGTTTATTAAGAGGTTCATTCTCTTCAGCTTGTTAAATTATGAAAAATTATTTATTTGTAGAGCAACTGTGAACAAAAAGTCCCACCTGATTGGGATTTTGAATCTTTTGATGAGTATCTGATTGATCCTGAGGTAATTATAAATCCTTTTTATTTATATACACTGGTGAAAACAATTCAACGGAGGAATGGTTTTTAAAATACAAACAAAAAAATTAACATTTATGTGCAAATAAGGTTATAGATGATAGCTAAGCTCTTCGCATACACCTCTACTACCCTGTGGTCTGTGACACTGTAAAACAGTAGCACTGTGGTTACGTTTGTGTGGAGAGGCCTCACTTGCTTGTGCTTGCTTTTTGAAGTTAGTAGCATAAAAACGTATTGAAAGTTCGTAGCTTAGCCCAATCCTTGTTGTTTTTTTAAAAATTTATTCGTTTACCCATCATTAATATGGCCTGTCGTCGACGTCTAAGGATGCCACAAGTTGGCAGATTGTTGGGAGACTCAAGGCTGGGGAATCACAGGCTACCTGCTTTAGAAACCTTTGGATTTCAAGAAATGCTGTGTCCACTCTGTGGAAACAGTTCACACAGACAGGAACAGTAGTCCGCCAACCTGGTCAAGGCCACAAAAGGACAACATTGCCGGTTCAAGATGTTATTTGAGACTTTTGACCAAATTGAATAGGTCTGAAATGCTGACACAACTGTCTCTAAAACCTGTGTAGTGCAACAGGAACATTCATTTTATAGATAACAGTCACTTGGAGACTTAATCCAGGTGGCCTGTATGCCAAGCATCCTGTAGTCTGTATCCCTTTGACTGTGTACCACAAAAAGGACCATCTAGAGAACACCTGTCTTGGCCAGAGTTTGATTGGGTGAGAGTTCTCTTCAGTGATGCGTAGCAATTGAGTCAGGACAGGGACTCGAGACATATTCTTATTTGGATATAACCTAGGTGTCGATGTTGGCCCTCTAACAATGCTGAAAAAAACCACTGTGGTCGAGGTGGTCTGATGGTCTGGGCAGGCATCATGGCAGACGAGCATACCAACCTTCATGTGTTCTATAGATTAATCTGTTAGGTCAGTGTTATAAGGGTGAGATCCTTGTACCCGAAATAGACTTTTCCGTGGAGCATATGGAACAAATTTCTTCTTTTTGAATGGCAAAGCACGCCCACACTGGGCTCTGTTGGTGGACAAATACCTCCATTTGGAGGATATTCAACAACTGGAGTAGTCTACAATGTCCCCTGACTTAAATCCCATCAGATGCTTATGGGACATTTTTAGACACTCAATTGCAGCTTGAAGATCAGTTCCAAGGGCCAACTATGAGCTCAGAAGGGCCTTGGTGCAAGAGTTGTGTAACTGTTATACATCCTATTAGACATGTTTTTCTCTAACTGGCAGGGTGGTGGTCAGATCTGCTGTGCTAGACAAGTGACCAGTTATCTCATTTAGGGTTTAGGTTGTGCCCATTTTTGTTTTCCCATATATTGGTCTGATGTCATCTTATATTGGTCGTATTATTTTTTGGTCAGGTTTGGTTTTATTTTTATTATTTATTTTATTTTTTAATGCAAAAAACATTTTTCCTTTCAAATGTTTTCACATGTGTAGGTGGTCTATAACAGTGATGGCGAACCTATGACCCGCAAAAGCTTTTCAACTGACCCACAATTGCTAGGCAACCACTTGTTTGTTTACACGGGTTTATTTTGATTTTCTACCTTGTGTGGATTATTTATATTCTATTTGTATTTTTTCAAGCACTGCAGTGATCATTACAATTCCGAAGTTACGCAAATGACAACAAAGGTATAGGAAAGTATGTAGTATTTGACAAAAAGCAAAAGTGTTTACAAAATATCAAATAAAGTGTATAATTTTACTCGCATTTTGTTTGTTGAAAAATAAATCGGAAAAACCAAAGCACACACACAAATAACACATTTAAAGCACTTTCTTTGAATAAATAAGTTATGAGTTACCTATAAGTTGCAATATAATTAAAGATCAAATAATAGAATTAGAAAAAAATTTCTTTTTTTTCACGAATATATAACTTATGTAGAAATGTATTCAATTACTTTAGATGAGAGTAATGATGTAAATATTTATGCACAATTAGCAGTTTTTGCTTGATATAAGTATGGAAATATAGTGAAACAAGATTTAGTAAAACTAATAAATTTAAAAGGGAATTGCACCGGTCTCAATATTTTTAAAGAATTTGATATTGCATTTAAAGAAATGGATATTGACCTTCAGAAAATAATTTCTATACAACAGACGGTGCACCTAGTATGGTAAGGAAAAACATTGAATTTATTCAGTTTTCTAAGCAAAATATTTCACATTCTCTGATTGAATTTCATTGTATAATGCACCAGCAAGTTTTATGTGGGAAGCACAGTTTAAAAACATTTTCCAGTGTAATGTCAGTTGTAATAAGAATAATAAACTATATAAACAGCAATTTTCACAATTCTTAGAGGAAATTGAGTGCCATTATTCAGAAATATTGACATACAACAACTTGCATTGGCTTAATTTTGGTCAAGTCCTTAATCACTTTGTAACGTTATTAGAAGAAATTGAGCTCTTTGTAAATGAAAAAGACAATAGTTTTGATGAATTATAACGAATATACATTGGTTTAAAATGATTTAATGTTTTTAGGCGACAGCATTTTAATGAACTGAATGAAAACTTCAAGGGCCACTAATTGTTTTAACGTTGTGGAGATGAACACTATTAAATATCTTCCTCGACGACAAAAACATTTTAAAAACACAAAATTTTTTTTAAAACTCCGTTGACATTCAAGAAAAGGGAATTCAATAATATTTAATGATTATGCAAGAAATAAGAAAGAGCTTTTGAGGAGAGATTCAATCAATTTAAAACTTGGGAAAATACGTTTCACTTTAATTTATATCCACGCAAAAACAGAATTTACTAATGAATACGAAATATGAACCTAATATTAAAAACTATCTGAAAATAAACAGCAACAGATTTTGCATTAAATACTTTATAATCAATTTTGTTATACATATATATATATATACTTGTAAATAATATTTTATCATATAGTAACCAACGAGCTAGTACTAAAAAAAATATGAACAAAATTTGACCCACGTCTCAAAAAGGTTCGCCATTCCTGGTCTATAACAAATTAATTTTTTAAACTAATTAATATATTTTTATAAATAAAGATAAAGAGTTAATAAATTTTATTAAATTTTAGTGTTTTAGATGATGAATTTCTTTTAATACTTCGTTATATTTTATAATTTAATTTCAAATGTTGTACAGTTGATTTTTACATTTTTATAAGGATTTCTGTGACATTTGAAGGATATTTAAACTATAAATAACTTTTTAAGATGTTAGCCTATAGAAAAGGCTATCAAAACTATTAATTTACATATGTGATAGCTCGGATAAAAAGATTTTTTATGGAATTTCAAAAATTCATTTTCATTCCTTTTACACTTTACCATTATATATTTATACTCAGGAAGTTTCTTTAGTTGATCATAAGCAACTACAATTAATAGGTGAAATATCAAAATATTTAATATCATCATAATGGGAAAGTGAATTATATAGTCCCCTCCTTTTAAAGATGCTATGATGAATTAGAAAGTAGAGAACTGGGATCTTTATACTGATGTATTTTGTTGGTTGAATATTTCTGTAACGATAGTTTCTTTTGTGTGTGTGTAAAATATCACAAGTAAAATATTTCCCCAAAAAAATGAAATGAAAAAATTGACCTTGACTCTACCCCCACCTCTCCTTCATATTTTTAATTTTGTGTGAGAAACCTTGTCAGAATCAAACTCATTGCTGACTTTTTTGTGTTCTGGAGTATAACTTCCTCCTTGTTTTTAATAGTAAAGGAATTTTTATGCCAAGTAATGGGATGAACTTGTTTGCTTCCAATTTCTGCATTGTGAATTTGTTATTATTAATTTTTAAAAATTTGTTCTTTTTTTTAAAAAAAATGTATTTAAGTATCATTTGGGCATTTTCTTTTAATTTAAAGGCAATGATCTACAGCAGAGGTTACCAAACTTTTTGTCTCGTGAACCTCTTGCCGTTTTCTGTTTTCAGGTAGACCCTGCTTACCTAATATTGAATTTTTGAAAATTTATCAAGTTAAGTGCTTTTGGATGGCTTGTATAGAGCTACTTACTTTAAAAGACTTCAATTTCTAACTGTAGAGAAGTATAGTGCTTAAAACTTAAGAAATATGTGTTAATTAAATTAAAATTTATTAATACATAAAATGACTATTATATGAAATAACTGAGTTACAAACAAATACTTTTAATGGGATGGATGAATCTGGTGCTTCAATAACAAATTTTCAACATTTGGCATCAATCTTGTCAGGTTTAAATCTTAATCTCCTCTGTTAGTAGTGTCCAGTTTTTTTTTTGTTTTTTTATTTTTAATTTGGCAACCGCACTGAAACTTCTTTTCTTTAGAAAAAGCAGTTAACTTCCTCACAATATTTCATAATTCAGGATAAATGACAGGTGTAATTTTTTAAAGCCAAAATTGCTCTCATCCATTTTCTAAACTTTACTTTAAGATCTTCTTTAAAGCCTATTCCAATCAGTTCCTCTTGTAATATGACATTTTTTTTTTCAATATGACCTTATGAATTCATTGCCTACTGAGATATTACCATAGCCAAAGGATTCACAAACCCTAGTTTCAAAATCTGATTAGAGGCCATTTAAATGTTGAGCATTGGTTGAAACGTCATCTTCCTGTCAGATTGTCAGTGAGAAATTGAGAAACTGGGCAAATTCACGATGTCCAATAATATACTCCTTTAGCTTAATTCTGTCACGTAATGTTGAAATACTAGACTTTTTTTTTTTGAACAAAATTTATGCTGCCATTTTAAAACTGCAAATTAACCTTAATAAATTTAGTAACTTAATCAATTAAATAGGTAAAATCTGGTTTCCACTTAATTAAAGTCACTATCTGGTTTAATGAGTCTTTATTGGATTTACAACTCAAGGACCCCCAAATTATTTTCTCTCTGACATTTACCCTTTGAAGGTCCTCATAGACCACTTTGTGAATCACTGATCTACAATTTTCTTTTTCTAAATAGAAAATATTGCTTATTAGGAAGCATATTGCTCAAGTTTTGACATATTTTTGAGTGATAATATTAAAATACTTCCTCTGGGGAAAAACTTAGACATATTTTTTACTTTACAATTTTATTTGCCTGTACTATTTTTCAAGAAAGACTTTTAAAAAAATAACAACTACTTCTTATTTAAAAAAAAAAAATGCAATAGTAATTCTAAAATTTTAGTCAAAACACAACATTAAAATTTTTGAAATATTTCATGAAAATTATTCAAAAAATATTTAAGCTATCTTTTTATTATCTATTTAAATGAGTTGATTTATTCCAGTAAATTTTATAAAAATTATGTGAAAGTGTATCACTGTACAAATTTCTGTTGCAAATTTTAACATGTTTAAATGCCGGTTTACTTTTTTATGATAAATAATTTTTTAATTATTCACATTTTTTTGGGAAAATTTCCTAAATATTTATTTTATTTATGAGTTAATTAAAATAGATTATGTTAAAATAACAGTGTTTTAACAAAGCAAATGGTACAACAAAAGCAAAATTGTATATACCATTGTTTTGTTTCTGAAACAATAAAATGCTTATATTGCTTTTATAATTTTGTAAATTTTATCTTTCAATGTGATTTAATAACTTATATCATTTCACTTTGATTATAACATTTTAATCATAACATTCATAAATAGGTTTTGAATATGTTACAGAAATTCATCTGTAGCGATATATGAATGGTTTGATACTTTTTGTCAGTCAATTATAACTTTTTTAAAGTTATAATTGTTTTTAAATATGCTATTTTGCTTTCCTTTTAAATTATTTTTAAATGTAATTGATGGATCTTATTTTCTTAATGAACTTGTCTTTATGCAATTAGAGGTAATTATTTTAAATTTTATTCACATAACTTTATGTGTATTATTCCTGTTCTGTAAAACGTAATGATATTTTATAAAATTTCAAAAGCTCTACTGTTTTGCTTCATGTTTCTAGTCAGTAGTGTAGAATAAACATTGTAAATTTTGGCGATTTTTTTTTTTTTTTTTTTTTTTTTTGAAAATGCAATTATTTTATATAAAATGATAAAATTTTAAGTTTTTCTTTTCCATTTCTTTGAATTAGGAAAATTCTAGTCCATTAGGAGAAAAAACATTTGACAATGACGAATCTGCCATATGTCCTCCTGGAAATGTTGGATTAAAATATTTTGGACATATTAGTGAAGAAATATGGAATAGGAATAAGTAGGATATTT